>JAPYZK010002799.1:0-13668 GCA_030522785.1 Platygaster equestris | reverse complement strand
GGGGGGGGGGGGAGGGGGGGGGGTGGGGGGGGGGGGGGGGGGGGGGGGGGGGGGGGGGGGAAGAGTTGTTAATTCGTGTAGAGTGAGAATGGAAATGATGGAATTTCTAGAAAGTTTACGTAACATTGATGATGATGATCATGAATCGTTAAAACTATGAACTATCTGTACAGCGTGTTTAGTGAAGATTTCCCAAAATTTTCATAAGTTTCAATACTTTGCAAGATATTTATAAGATTTTCTGAGAGACGATATTCTGGTTTCCATTATTGTGTAACTATTCCAGATTTGCTTTAAACCGTTTCAGTTTCAGCTCCACTTCAATTTCTCCTCCACAGAAAACTGCATAATCCACTGACACCAATAAAATCCAGGTCCGCGCTCGAGCAACTAAGCTTGAAAAACCCCGATCTCAAAAACTGCAGAGAAGATTAATGTACATTCTGCTACACATAACGAAAGGTACACGGAGGCGCGGCATGCGGGCGTCGCCGAGAGCGTCGTCTTCATCCACCGAAGTCGAGTCAGCAACGAATTCTAATTATGCAAAGAAGCGAGGTGCCGAGCAGCTAAAATGCGCATAGGAATGAGAATGAACGAAGATCTTTACGAAGTATTCGGAATTTACGAAATTCCTTGTAGGAGCCTGCCAAGAAATTATTGGCGCTCGCTGGCTGAAACTTGTGAGACATTTTAGTTATGAGAACTAACGCTGATAATCACGCTCTATTTTTGCTCGTTCGCTTCGTCATTTTGTTTGAAATAGCGATTTCATTTCGGAATAGTCATGCTACGGGGTTGTACTAAAAAATGCGGTGGAACGTAATGTGTATAGAAGAATATGAAAACTTCATTCTGCTTTGAATGCAATAGCGCAGGTATTTGCTTCATTCAATATGAGGCCGTATGGGAGTTTCATGAACGCCTAACATTATTGCAAGTTTTTTCATCAGTTCGTTACATTTTTATCAAAATAACGGGGTTTTCAATTTCACAATTGCGCTTTTGAGGCATTAAGTGTAATGGAACAATATTACAGTGAATATTGCAGTGTTTAATTACAATGCCATATTTACAATTTTGTTCAACGTTTGTGATTGGTCCTCTAGCGAACATATGAAAATCGAATTTTATTACAGGATATATTTTTTAATCGAATATAATTAACGTGAATGTTACGAAATTTGGAAAACTTCGATGTTTTATACTTTTAATCTGAAATCCATAAAAATTTAACAATTCAAACATTTCTTCACGTCTGGTTATCTATTCTCTGAAACGAACTCAAGTCATCACAATAGAGCTTAACCCAAATAATTAATTATTTGCTACCTTCAAGAGACGCCCCACACCGTCATATCGCTGATATTCCGCAAATATATACACGTATAGCCATGAAATATGCATTGGTAGGTTATTTATCGTGGTGGCTTAGAAACGCATCGAAGCGGTTCGAGCAAATTTCGTATTCATTGCTCGTCGGTCGATCTCGAAGAAGATGATCTAGTCTCCTGTTTAGAAGGAAAATGGCGTCATTTGCTCTAATGAATCTCTTCAGAAAATGTTTAAAATGTGTCTTTGTTACTCGTAAAGTTCGAAATTTCCGTTCATCGGCTCATCCAAGGACGATAATTACAATTGCATTTACTGATGTGGTAACCTATAACAATGACCCTTATCAAGCTCATTGTGAAAACTATTCGGAACTTAATTCGAGGATGCGCATGATATTGACTACGATTCCACAATCATATCTGCTGGTTTTAGTGGACTGCGTCAATTATAACGTAATTGGGTTATCGATTATTACATGTAATATAATAATAGACGTTATCATTTATGGTACGTATGCACATCGACGCCAGTCCATTGAATTACGAAAGTTAACTTGGCCTTCATCGTTAGTCACTTTTTTATTCATGGAAATTCATGATGGGAGGTTATGTGAGCAGATTTTGTTGAAAAGTAATTTTTCTATTGCGTGACTGAATTTTTTAACCTTAAACCTTTTTATTAATTCCTACATTCACCTCATAAAATTTCTATGGTACAACATGACACATTAACAAGACAAATTGGTGAAAAAACTACGATTACCATTCCCAAACATCCTCCAACATCAGTGCAACCACTAATCACCGAACTACCCAAACAAGCAAACATCAATTAACCGCCCTCGAACGGCTCAAAAATATTCCCTCACATAGCCCCCATTGTTCAAACGCTCGCAACAGTAAATCAATGCCGTTTTTTCCCGACAACTCGCGTTCGGGAATTTTGGATCTGCTTCGTTAGCATTGACGCGTCGATTTTTTCTTCGCCCCAGACCGGACCTGTTGTAGTTTTATCGTCATTAACCGCAATGGGAACAAAGCCTCCCCATTAATCAATGTTGACGAAGAACCGACATAGCATCCTGTGGATCGGGGATTGTTCATCCATTCGTTTGCCATTAACAGCTCATTAGGACACGCATCGAGCCGTTCAATTATCGCAGTATTATTGCCTTTCAGTTGAAAAAATAATCATCAGCAATTCAAACACGGGGAACAATCAAATCTCTGAGAATTATTGTTGGAATTATGAGGGCAATACAAATTTTTATTGCAATTTGCATTTCTGCTGAGGAACGAAAAAGAACCCGCAAGGTTCATTTTCTGATGTGAATGCAGGAGCAATTGAACTTTACGGAAAATGTGAGTGACGGCTTTTTTCCGTTTCACAGCGGATTTATCGACTCTATCTTTCGGGTTGGACACTTAAAATAATGAATGACTTTATTATCGATTTTCGGCGATGAGGGCAATTTTAATTGTCCGGAGGTCGGTTGATGTATGGTAATACTGGGGATGACACATGGAGCGATCAAATCGTGATACCATAAATTGTCAAATAACAGCGTGAGCCAAGAAACTCGCACTGGACCTCGATTATTTACGGGAAAGTATCCAAGTTGCCCGATCGGCGTCTCCTCCTTCTATAATCCGTGATTTACAATTTGCTGCGGAAGCAAGTTCGGAGGAAACTTCGATGGAATCGCCTCGATGACCGAGTAAATGATGATCTGGGATTGGTACGAGTGTTTAGAATTTGGGAATGTCGATAGCAATTATTTTATGGTGTTTATGGTACACGAATATTTATATAATGAAGGTTTTCGTTATTGGAGTTAGTTTATTTTGTATTTAACTGCATAGTTTCGTGAGCGTTTATCGTCCACCATAATTTAATGACATTGAGTGATGATGAGAAAAAAATGGAAGATGATTCAGTAATCGGATTGTAATCGTTTCCATGCAATTTGTGATTGGTTTATTTGGAATAAGTAATAATGAACATTTGATTTCTCTACTGTTTCTCTCTAGGGAATTAATGGCGGAATTTTTCTTCGTGACTTTTTTCCTTTTCACGGTAGAAATCATTGGGTGGATATTTATGTTTGCATTGACAACCATGCTGAAAACTCTGATGGTTCAAAATAATAATAATAATAATAATAAAGTTTTCGTTACATATGACGAAAAAATTTCTAATCTATAACCTTTTCATTTACATGCTTATGATAAGCTTCTTATTTCGCAACAAGGTGTCTTCATTATACGGTCTAAAAAACACGAGCTTAAACTCAGAAACTTCCGGAACATACTGTAGCTGTAGGATTATCATTACTAGTTCACCACTGAAACTGGAGCGATCCCAGTAGTGAGAAGTTAAATTACGAAATGTGCATACATGCACGTACATACGTATTATGCCGAAAACTAGCTTATGTTTCGAGTACGTGGAACTCGCTACGTGAAAGAGTTCTTCAACTTTCAGGTTAGAGAAACACAAAAATCGTCGGTTGAAGTTTTTCCATCGGTGTTAATTTTGCATGTTATTCGTGTATTACAATCATATCTACTGAATTTATTAAAACATTATGATTTCTTCGATATACGTCGAAAGATTTCTTTCACAGACACTTTTTAATTCGATGTACTCTCGCCCATTTCATAAAGTGTGAAATTTTTTTGCTTCGATAAATCTTTCGGTTGCACGTAATTTTGACTCGAAAACTCACTCACAAACAGAATCCCTTGCGCAGGACTGATTCCAGGTCGACAGGGAGTACTGTTCAGTTGAAATGTTGTCAAAGGTGAATTTGTTGAGTCCTCGTATTTCGTGGTTCTCGGGTTTTAAACTACGTGAAGAATTTCGACGCGATTGATCGCGCGGAAAATTTTATGAAAAAGGAGATCTGACGGTGAGAAACTAAGGTGGAGTTTCCGATTCCACACATATATCGAAGTTGGTGAAATAAAACGAAGACGAAATAATTATGATGGCTTTGGTGATTTTCAAAGGTTAAAAAAATGAGAATTGCAAACAAAATAACTATAATTATAGTTTTAATTCGTTAAAAACAATCAGATTAATGTAATTCATCGTCATTTTTATAAACAATGTGATACAGAAAAATATTTATCGCAAAAATTTATCGCAGAATGACGCAAAAATTCTGTAACGATCCTCATCAAAAGTGCCACAAACCCCCATTTTGAAAATCGTTAGTTTTTTCATGTCTCACGATTTGATGATAAAAAACATAATATGAATCCATGAAAAGATTTTACGTCAGTGGAGAATACTTGACCAGCATCTGTTCCGTTTCTCAGAGTAAAAATTTTTTCTTCCAGAACTTGGAATCCCAGATCCAGTGTAATTTTATCCTACTTTGCGACTTACGTCGATGATACTGAGTTATATGAAAGTTCACGAGATTTGATTTCCTGACTGTAGGATTTCCATTTTTCTTTTCATTTACAAAGGTCACTGATGTTTGCAGGATCTTGTGATTTATTGTTGTACTTTCTTTCATCAATATAAACGTTTGTTCTACTTTTATTTCTGATTGGATTTCAACAACAACACAGAATAAAAAGTTTATTGTGATCAACAGGGTCACTAAATAAGCAATTTAATAACTTTGCTGTTATCACTACCATCATATCGAAATTTCCGTTAGTGCATTATGGCGACGTGATGTGCACTGTCATCAAATGGAAAATTGTTTTCTATGGGTTGAGTTTCGGTCCAACAATGTATACTTTTGATGCATGTTATGAATAAATATACTGTATCATAGCATGTTCTACGATGATGACTTAGAGGACTCGAATCGAGACTTTGTTGTATTCGAAAAAAGTACTTTCGATATTCACTGTATTTAAAAAACAAACTTGGCCATCAATCACCCGAAAAATAACACTGTAATAAGAAAGATGAATAAATGAATCGAAATTCTGAATCTGGAGACACAATTCATCGATAAAAAATGCATAGCAATATAATGAAAAAATTCAATCACATATGTTTTTTATTCATAAAATTTTCAAACTGACTCCAAAAAAAACTTTCTTCGGACATATAGCTTTTATATGAATATGACATTAATTATAGACATTTTATGACAGGATTCTCTTTGTTTCTATTGATATTATTTTTCACATTCATTCAAATCAATGTTACAAATGTTAATAACGACCTACGAGTGGGGTTCAGCTCCCCTAGTATTTAAACGTAAAAACAATGTGACAATGAACATCATTTTCTACCAGAACAGCTCACATACGAGTCGAAAGAAGGAGTATATGAATTGCCGTTGTCAGAAGTGGTAAACTCGAACAATGGCAGCAAAACGACACAATACTTACAGTGAAGCTGGAATGCAGCATTGTGGTTAACTCCATTATTTTCCGGCGAAGGAGGGCTCTATTTTCGGACGCCCTACCATTCCGCAGTAAGATTCGGAGCACTCCAGATCCACAGAATGCGTCGTGCACAAAATGGGTGTACTACTTTTGACTGTTCTTTATAAATGGTCATGATTACGTAATGAGTTACAGACTTGATGGGTTTCATAATTGCGAACGCTTTCCATTCGCGGCCATAAACGTCATTTGCGTCAAGAAATTTCACATTTACTTCAACGTGGAACTGTGTGTATGACTTTCAACGCAGTTTGAATGAGTTTTGAAGAGGGAGATTTATCCACTGACTGTTCAAGTTCTGATGCAATTTACTCGGTTTTGTTTGATTTGATGACTTCTATTCATGCGGAGGTCAAGGGAAAATGAATAAACACTTTTTTTTTCTCTATTTATAGAAAATTATTTTTACACAATGTACACGATCGCTTACCCGTCTCTTAAAATATTCAATAACCTTTTCGACATTTTTAATTATTCATGCACCGAAGCTCCATCCTTGATGGAATTGATTATTTTACTTTTGGGGAATGTCTAGATTGAACCATGTAACGAAAACTGGTGAACTCGCGTATTATTTTCAATGAAGAACGGTTTTACGTTCTAAATAATATGTCTCGAGGGGCAATTCACTGATGAACTTATTCAACGACAATTCTTACCAGAAAATTCGAATGCATAATTCTTATATTTTTTTGATAGTGTCAAATTGTCGCTGTCGTAATTGAATATCACTTTATTGTCTTTCATCTTCACACACGGAAATGAAGATACAAAAACCAGAAAATGTTCATTAAATAAAGTGAAATATGATCCCAGCGGTCGTGCACAAACTACGTAAGACGTTCAAACTCCAATCTTACGTAAGATTCAAGGGGAAGAAGAGGTGTTCATTAAAATCTCATGGAATCTTACCTGTAGGGGGGAGGGTGTCAAAAATGTGCTTAAAACGTCCAGCGGAATTTGTGCACAGCCCCTCATTTTCAAGGTCCCAAAAAACGTCTAAATTCACTGAAATCACTGACATAATCACTCAAATGAATCAGTCCTCCATATACTTCGAGTGAAAACCCCTCGAACATTTCTGTTCGATCTCGAGGACGAGTTGAAAATGAAAAATTTTTCATTCATCTTCGGTTCCCCGGGGATTACGATAAACAAGCTCGCGAAAAGTGGTCTCTAAGAGGATTAGAGACTTTCCAGAAGATTTTGAACAAGTAAAGTCGATGCAGTTACGCGGGCTTTACTTTTTCTGAGCTGGCGACACGTTCGGACGTTGCAACGGGGCGGCCTCGCTAGTTGCTCAGATTTGTTATTATCCTGCTCCAGTTGGACCGCAACGCTCGCCAGCTGGGACGTGGGGCAACCCGTATCCTACGCAAGAAAGGGAACACACAAAAAACATAGCGACGTTACAAGTCTTTTCCATTTCCACGAAAAAATCGGCCGCTGGAAAAGTGTCCCCTATGAAACAACGAGACCCGGGGCATTAATTTAAGTGACTGCGAATGAAAAACTCTAATGGGTTCCACAAAAAAAGAAAGGAGCGTCGTCTTTGTCGAGCTAATTTATCACAAAGTTGAATTCCCTCTTTGACGCGCACTTTTTCCCCGGAGCCTATGGCGCTTTGAAAATATCGCGGGTATAATAATTTTCCTCCTGCTACGCAAAATGCCATCACGATCCACTTACCAGGAGGCAAAGATTATGCTGATGCGTCCTTTGACGAGATTCACTTTGCAGTTGCCACGCTTGAATATACAAATCACCGCGATATATAAAACCTCCTCTCCGGGCTCGCAGCATCAAGTGCCATCTGGAAATTTGAAAGGACAGGGTTTTTATCGCAGAGATTCGTCGCTTTCATGTAATCTGTGGTGGAGGGACGGGGGTTGCTCGGGAGGTACATCCAGCTTCGATTCACGGGAAAATTTAATTTGTTGGGGCATTCAGAGGTGGTTGGAGGTCTGGGGAGGGTATTGAGTAATTTACCTTGTGTGGAGTTTGATATTTAGGGCATTTAACGGACGTCTGAAAATTTAAGGATCATTTAAAATCATTACGTATTCGAAAAAATTCGATTATGGTTTTCTAAGAATGTTTCGTATCAACAGACATTCGAGACATCGTTGAAAACTCAATAAAGAATTTTAGAAATATTTGAAAATGTCGTGAAAATTGTCAGTACTTTATTTAACACTCAAAACTTTCAGGAACATTTGGGAAGTTATTAATCTTTGCATTGATGATTTTTTATGATCTAAAACGTCATTTTCGAACATAATGATATGTGAATTCGATATCAGTGAATGAATAATTATTTGTCGCACTCGCTTTGACCAATCTGTTATAAATGTCACCACCCCTCCCTCCCCCCACGCCCAGTATTTGATAATTCTCGTGAATCATTATTTATTGCGAAAGATGATCATTTCGAGCATCAATAATCCCGGCCTTCTAATACTTTATCCAAGCACCGAACTGTACAAAAAAATCTCTCATCATACAATCGACTATACCCACTCCAGAATTAAATGTTTAATACCAAAATCATCCGAGCTTTCATCATTAGAAACCAATTAAACTCCCGATATCAACCCCGAAAGTTACGAAGTTGAATATTTAATCAGCTGCGTGAATCTCTGGGTTTTATCCCGCTCGGAAAAGCGACGATCGACTGTATTCCTGCATAAAATCTCGAACGGAAATTAGTGCGATCAGTCATGCGTGCGAGCGTAATGAGACGTCGCTCGTAGTGTCCCGTAATTAATTCTCGCGTTCTCGTTGAATCCATGTCAGCGATGCCTACATCGAACTCCCCGGAACATTGTCGGAAACACCAGCTGCGGCGAGAAGGCGCGACGTTGTTGGAAATTGAAAGCCCTTGTTTTTGTACGCGATGGAATCGTCCGCGGGCGCGAAAATTCGGGAGTGTAATCTAACCGGAAAAATACGCGAGGATCCGCTGGATCCGGGATTATGAAAAATAATACGCGACGATTCGCGTTTGCTCGGGACGAGCGATTTTATAGCATTCACTCGAGCGTTTCATTTCCAACAACGTATCGAACACGTTTCGCAAATTGCGAATCCGGGGCCAACTCGTTCCGGCAGGGAAATATCAAAAGTACAGGGGTGGGTACGTATCGGGACGAGTGTTTCAGTGATCGGCGTTTTGAGGAAATTTCTTTGAAGAATATTTTTAGTCGGGGTATTAAAAATTTTCTGGAATCGGTGGAATTTTTAGAGTTTCTTGCTTGTTTATGGTTGATAATATTTTAAATGAAGGAAAAAAAGACGAATGTCAAAAGAAAAACATTTCAGAAATGTATACAGACTTTGAAAAAAAATCAATGTATACAAAACCCAATGAAAATGTCGAAAAATTTTTCAAACATCACTCACCTGATGATAATTTGATGAACCCGAGGCCACTGTCCCCTGGATCTAAGGATTTTCGCGGTGCCAAGTAAGGAAGCCCTGTGCGACGGAGACACGGTCAACGCTCGGAGATAATACTTGAGAGATACAAGCCATTTTCCTGAAAAACGCAGAAAAAACGGTTCTTGATCGAGTAGAACTTCGAGAAAAGGATGTTTGCGTCGACGCATTCTCCCACGATCACGTGGCGACGCTACTGCCGGCACTAACGTAGAGCTGTATCACTGAAGCGTGTATCGCTGAGCTCTTTACCTTCCTGATACAGCCAGGAAGCGTACTCGGCGAGGTGATCCGGGCTTTTGGGTTGGAGCTGAACGACGTGCCTGAGAAGTGCGCCAGTTGCTGGTCCAGTTGCCAACCTAGCGAGCACCAAATATGCCGGGGTGTAGGCTGGATCGAGGGAAACGCATTTTTGCAGCATTTTTATGCACAGGTCCGTTCGATTCGCTCGCCTGAAACCAAAAATTACCTCGGTCTTTTATGGGTTCTTTCTCTTGACCGTATTTTTGGCCAGGAAATAGGTATTGTGGAATTCATGTAAAGTAGAAGGAAACATTTTTTCTGGAAGTGTAATATTATGAACATGGTACGAGATTTGAAGGAATTTATGTATTTCTTTTCAAGTCCATACAATTTATGGAGATTTGATTGAAGTGAAACTGAAATTTTCATATTGCAGTTTTTTGATTTCAGAAATAAAAAGCCCGTTGATGTCGATTTTTTCAATGGATCAGAAGGACTGGAAATGAAAAATGTTCTCGATTACAATTTCAATTCATCATTATGAAAGATCGAAATGAAAATCATGCAGAAGCTTTTTCCCCAAAAATATTTGTATCTATTATTCTCTAACCCCCATTCCTTTTATAATCCATCGTCAGACCTCAACTGCGCATTTTTCAAACTCGCCGAATACCCAAAAACGGGTATTAATCACGCTTCCCGGTGAAACACGAAGTAATTAAAAGCATCCCAATCAAAAAGTATGTAACTCGTAAAATATCGCCATGCGGATTCTCAGTCCGTTGATATTAAACAGGCTGATGCACGGGTGTCATCGTAAATCAAGCGTAATTGTGTCAGTCTCGCCAGGCGTCATATTGAATGGGACGGTTCAAGCTTTAATTCCTCCGCCAATGCGACATTGTTATTGATCCACGACAAAAAATGCATTTACCTGTAAAGCTGTCCAAGATTGTAGTGGGCATTAACGTGCCCTGGCTGGGCATGTATGGCGGCTAAAAAATGTTTCTCGGCTTGATCACCGCCTGTCAGGGTGCCAAGATTGTTATGAGCGCTGGCGTATGTCGGCCAGAGTCTGCAATTTGAGAAACAAATGCGGTTTTGAGGTTCGTTGAAGTTGTGGATCACGATTTTTTTGAGAAATTCTGACATGTGTTTTTCGATCGTGAAGAATAAATTGTGATATTCTCAGTTATAGACAGCGAGATATTTCAACGAAGTACACTTTTTCAGTAAATTTGAAGTGTTGATATGATATGAAGAATTGTAATAAAAATTCAATGTTTTCAACACTCTTTTATCACTATTAATATAACTGTTGATTGGTGATGATAAAATATTTCTTTTGAGAAAAAATTCAACGGTCAAAATTTTGTAGAATTGTTAGGATTTTCAAAGTAACAATCATTGCTTTTTTATTTGAATCTAGCACACAATTCTCACAGTCGCGTAATTTTCAGTAGATTCTGTAAAATCACGAATTTCTGCGCGAGAGTTTGATTACATATTTACAAGTTTCCCAACGTGATTCTCTTCATGGCAACGTTTATTACAAATAGATCAAGAGGTCAAAGGAGCACGTCATTACGTATTAACCAGTAACACCAAAGTTCGGTGTTCGATTTGCTCGTCGCGTTTGACGCACGCCTGTGGCGTAACTAATTCATGATTCAGATAATAATTTCTCTTAGCGCTCACCCCCTTCTGTGAATTGTCAATCAATAAATGCGGCAACAATGGCTTACAAAATAATACGCATTGGCGCAGCTTTTCAATTATTATTCGCGAAATGGCGAGCTTTGAAGTATGGATGCTCTTCCCGGGATCCAATTAGTGTTTCAACGCTGATTGATGCGTTAAGCTGTTTTACATTATCCACAGACAATAACAACGCCCAGTATTGATGAACGCGGCAGAAGTTTTGCCCCTGTTGATTGTGCGGTATTATTTAGTGTTTTACACTCTGTGGGTTTGTGGCATGGAAAATTGTGGCATGGAAAATTTTGCAGAAATTCTCGTAGTTTTCCAAGAAAAAAAAAGACAACGGGAAAATGCATCATGTTTTTCTTTATTTTTACGAAACTTCGTATACTTCGAAAACTCACAAATCCAAAAATTCGAAATTTTCTCAAATTTCAACATTCGTGTAAATTCGTGATAACTCCAATTAAAGAAACTTGAAAAATTCTCATTATCTATGTTTAAAACGAATCCGAAAATTTTTTTTAAGGTAAAATTCCTTGACAAATACAAAGATTCACATGTATATGCTGATATTTATATTATAGTAAATAAAATGGAGTCAAAATTTCCCTTCCTATTATTCTTTCGACGTCAACTTTCTGAAAAAAGCTTATTGACGAGAAAATGGTAGCTCGAAATTATCTCCGCTTCACAGCACAAACGAGTCATGAGACTATAATTTCTTTTATTCTCGCGTTCAAAGCCAGTGTCATTTTTCGCAACGAAAGACTTGAGCCAGCGAGTAAAACGACCTCTTCGGAAACGGAACTCGGAACCACGACAGGAAGAGCGTGTTTCCAGCAGACTTTCTGTAAAACCAATAGAAGCTCGTCAACCTGAAAATCGGAGGAAATACAGATATATACGGCAGATGTAGCTGAAAGTTGGCGCGAGGGAAAATTACGTTTTTATTCAACCCCCGGCGTTCGTAATTCGTTTTCAGGTTCCGATTTTCTCATGTGCCTCGTTTTCGCCTACGCGATTTCCTATTTTCTCTCGTCACCCAATAAACAAATTTTTTGACGTTCGCATTATTTTGTATCTTTCGTCGTGCGTCATATCCCCATATTCTTTTTCCTACCGGAGCAATTACTTTTCCCTTGTACATTTCAAACTTGCATCAAGGTACCGCTTGTGAAAAATTAAAGCTCCGACTAATTGGCAATTCCAACATTCGGTTCCGTTTCTATGCATTTCATGCCTCTTTGGGAAATTTTTTGTTCGGGTATTCCCTTTTGTTTTCACGTGAAATGTTGAACAAAGAAGTTGTTTTTTCATGAGTGGATAGGGACAAGGGGCAGTTAAACAACTTTTAAAATGAGTTTACTTTACCTCAAACTAGAAAGTATTTTATTTACTCCAGATCTTGGAAGATATGTCAAAGACTCAACCTCATCTTGGTTTCGAGCATATTGATCTATGATAATATCATGTTTTCCAATCTCGAAATCGAAACAGTTCGTATAAAAAAAAGAACTCTCTTGAACGATTTTCTCTGAAGAAGAAATATAAATCGATGCGGTCGCGCTGTAAAATTTTCACTCTCACGACGGTATTTCTTGCATTTTCAATAAAACACGATTTGATTGTCATTTTATGACACTCGGCTTTCACTATTATTCGAGGCGAGACATAAAATTTCGTATCACGTATGAAGCGCAGAATCTTGAAACATGCATGTACCTTGTAGTAAATCAAACGTATAAATCTATTAGAGCCTCCGATGCCCTTGTATTTTTTATACAGGTACTTATTTTACGACGTAGGATGAGCGAGTTTTTTTACTTATATACGGTGAGCTGTCAAATCAACGTCATCATTATCGTGTGAATCCTGAAGAGAAACTTTTCTCAAATTTCGATCGACCGGCATATATAATATTCCACTGAATGATGATTCATACAAAAAAAGGAGATTGCAGTCCAAATATTTGAAAAGCTCGCAGTTTCGTGTTTTCAGAGTCCCTATTCGTGGAATTTTTACCTGAGACGCATATTTTTGAACTCCTCCTGGAAAATTGTAACGTCAGTCTACTTCTAAAAGAAATGTAAAAAGCTCGGGTGGAAGGTATTCGACAAAAAACGTTCTCCCATCATCTGTTGAAAATATTGAAAATAAATGAAAAAAAAAAATAAAAGAAATGAAAATTGTAAAAGAGAAGGAGAACGTGCAAGTTTTCTTCGGAGTGAAAAGTTTTCATTAGACAAAAAGCGTTTGCGCATTTTGTTATCATACATTTTCGAGTGTCGAGATTTTTCCTTCAAACTCCATCTCTGCAGACGTTTCAAAAACGCCAGAAATTTTTTTCTCGTGAATGTGATGATTTTATGGCATAATGTTGAAATCATGGAACTGCACAGTTATTGTGCTTTTTTCATGGTAAAATTTCATAACATTTACAGGTTTTCAAGGACATTAATTTCACTTCTCCAGGTCAATGACGTTTCAACAGTCTTTCAGTTTTTCATCATAAACAAGATTGCTTCAATTT
>JAPYZK010002798.1:0-17030 GCA_030522785.1 Platygaster equestris | reverse complement strand
CGGGGGGGAGTTACTTGTAACATTAGGTGTGAACCTTCATGATACTTGGTAATGAAGTTAGAATTTCATCTTATATGTACGAAAAGTACATAAATCTCTCTAGTGTAGTTTGCATAATACTCGAAATTTTTCGTTACTGTGCAGTTATGACGTCAAATGGTACAAGTGGAAACCTAAATCAAGGAAAACATTGAATATCATACAATGTCGATGTCAGAATATTTCAACAATTACGGGCTTTGGAGGAGCTGAAGCTACATTAAACTACTCTTTGAAGGTGAGCAATGATTTTTGTGCAATTCTAACCTCAAAATTAGTACTACAAATGTGTTTTTTGATCCTCGTGGTGGAAAACAGTATTTTCTACCAATGCAGAAGGGCTTTTGTTACGAATGTGATAGCAAAACTCGCCTTTGGCTCGTCTTGCAAATTTTACATCTATAGAAGAAGCCATCCTGCATTCGTTGGAGAACTACTATTGATTGACTTATGACAGGATTCCAAAATATGTGACTTATATCTTAGGTCAACACAATCGAATGTTACTTGTTATACAACTGGTATTTCCACTCGATATTTTTGAGATTACAGAATATAACATGAAATCAAAAAAAAAAATCTGATTCTTATGCAATGTTTCCAGATCCTGAACAGTGGATATGGTTATTTCAATATTTTTAGATCAGTTCGATCATAGGTTATTATACTCGATCGTACTGTATTTACAATTAAACAATTATGGATGTAAACTATTGCCGTACATGTTCATTTCCCTTACGGTGATGAATTTTACTTCTAAAATAAGTTTCTGATGTCAAACAAGCGAATTTGGATACGACCGTGTAATGGTCATAAGATATTGCAGAATGGCAATATCAAAAAATGATTAACTTTGTAATTTCATTTGATTAACGACTTTTTGAAGTGCGTCAGTGACTCTTGCATGTGGAAACACGGTTACAATAAATTATTAGTGCAAAGATCATACTGATCTTGAGAAAAAACGGGGTCATGAATTGGTCCTGCTAAAAAAATAGCCCCGGTCTTTAATATGTTTTCAGAATTGTGTACTCGTCTGAGTCAACTCATTACGTGACCAAATCTAGTCACTTCCAACGTACGTTAATTGTGCATGTTGTATTATATATATCATATTTGTTGACGTTAATTTCGAATATACATAAACGAGAGTTTACCATCATTTCCAACACTGCTTTTCTTGGATCTTCATTCGACAAAGACATCACCATTTCAGGAAACAAGACATGGAATGAAAAAGGACACCCATGAAAATGACGAGAATACGATAAGTGTTCTAGACTCCTATTAAATGAGAGTTAGCAGAAGTGCACATGTTATGCTTGAATGCTGGCCGTGCCAAAACGAGTGTACTTAAATCATAAACGGTATAAACACTATCGGTATCGGCTTAAGCTGTTGCTGTTGCTCATACAAGTACTTTCAATCAGTTACATCGAATACTAGCAATTTTTGTAACTGTTTCTTTCACAGACTAAGTATTTGTTCATCGACAGAAAGTCCCTAGACACTGCGATGGAGCTTTCAGATTATACTTTTGGCAATTTCTATAATACACGCTATCAGTCCTGATGAATCATATCATTAAGAGATGAGTGGTTAGTCACTGTTTCTGTTCCACTCAACAAACTCGGGATAGAAATCTTTTCCTTCCACTGTAAAAAAAAATGCGTCATAATAGTTTTGCAGACTCAACGATGAGATTCATGATCTAATAAAATGTAACAAAAAGAAAAGGTTTCAAAGCATCTTAAAAAAACGTTGGGTGACTCTCTTGCAACATTAGAATGCGTGTTAAATTATTGTCTCAGTGAGTACTATCGCTATTATTAACATATTAAAATAACATTCAACTTTGTCGTTTTTGAATGTATACTATAAAGTCATTCCTGACTTGACCGACTTCCAACCACGTGGCGAACAGTATCAGTATAGTGGAATATTGATAAGAATATCACTGAAATAATACAGTTTTTCTTTGAAGTTTTCCAGATGATCCTAACATATGTTCTGATCACTTAACCAATTCTAGCAAAGGTTACGTACTTGGTCATTCCATTAAAAGAGCAGAAAATACATCACTTCGTGTTAGATTATGGTTTCTCAAACAGACTTCATTTCTCTGCTATTTATGAAACGAATATAACATACCTCTTCGTTGATGAGTTATGTGAAAATGTTTTGTTTGGTTCATTCGCAGCCCAGTTATGTTATTTTTATGCAAGTTACACAATACTGAGGTCAGTAATCACACTACTGAACTGCAATGTAAATAAATAGCGGAGTTTCTGACTTGCAAAATGTATTCTTGATGTAATTCCAGACAAAATTTCGCAGTCACTGAAGATAAATTTACACATAATGAGAAGAAGTGTATACACAAACATTTGTGTTTTATCGTGAGAAATCATCAGCAGATCCTTATGTAAGAAAAAAATTGTTCGTCTTATGCACTTAATTGTAGACGCGAGAAAGAGTCTAATTCGTCCCTTTTTCTTCGCTCTACATTTGCGACACTTGAGACTTGTTTACATTACAAGAATCAATACCTTCCATTTTCTAAGTTTAGCGAATTATCAAAACGCTTCGTACGAAGTTTATGAGAAACTGAAGTATTATTGAATCAATTTTCCGTTTGTACTTCGATATATGGTGTGAGAAATGTTATTCATCAGAAAGAAAAGTAGATAACACAAATGGCTCGTTGGATAAATGTTTCCAGATAATTGTGGCCCTTGAACTGCATTCTGATACTAGCAAACAATACTTGGTCATCCACCGTAGCAGGAGAAATGCTCGATTCAAGGGTTTTTGCGTCCAGTAAGTTAGGACTTTATACGTGTAAATTGAACGAGTAGAGATTACGAATAGTTTTCCGTAATAATTTCAAATTTTTCATCACTTAACAGTTATGATGTCAAATTGTACGAATGACATCCGCAATTGAGAAAAATAAACATTATAAAATGTCCTTGTCAGAGTGTCACCAAAATCACAGGCATCTGAAAAAATGTAGCTTCATTGGAATACTCTTTGAAGATAAAGAATGATTTTTTGATTAATTCATGTGGAAAAGACAAAATGAGTCATAGAGAATTCAGATAAATAGAATATCGTGGTGAAACTAACATTTTTGCTAGACTAAGTTAAATGACATAATGAATTCAGGACGAAAAAAATATCTGACTTATACTTACTTACGCATGGATAATGGGAACAAGATGGCGGACGAGCGACTCGACATATATCGAAACGTCAAACTCCCCAACCCTAACCTAAAATTACAAAATTGTGTATTGCTGCAATTTTGTTGTTGTTGTTTACAAAAGTGTCGAATACAGTCATAATCAGTCCCGATGAAAGTCGAAGCAACGAAAGGGATAATTAGTTTTTAACTTCGTAAAGTACGTAGCAAATCTCTAAGGGCGATTGTTGCGTCAATAAATCAGATAACCCATTATTTTCCCCCCTCTCAGCAGGGCCACAAAATCATATATTTCTCGCGGTTGTTAAATAAAATATTGTGTGTGACTATTGGTCGAAGGGGAGATTCCACTTGCGTATTGCCACACTCAATGGAGAAAAATTCACTATAGTTCAAGAAATTTTTGGAACTTTCTATCAGATTAAGAAAATTACAAAAATTGGTTGAAAATCCCTTATTTTTCCAAAACTCTCAGAGTGGAACAATATTGCCACGAAGAATTTTGAAAATTACGAAACGTCGGAAAAAGTTTTTCTCCTGTCATTTTGCATTTGCAAAATTGAAAATTTCCGAAAGCCTTGAATAATACGCGGAATTCTTAAAACTCTGGACACTTCGAATTAATTTTTTTGAATTCCCCAAGTTGAGAAAAATTTAGGATGGTTCGCGAAATTTTATCCACTTTTATCCAGATTCGAAAAATATTCGCAAATATATTTCCCAAGTTTTCAGAGTGCAAACAAATTTTCATCAAAAATTCCTAGAATTTCAAAATGTCTGAAAAAATTTTCCAAGTTTCTAGAATTCTTGAAAATTCTCGAAAACAATTTTTGAAACTCTGAAAATGTACCGGAAATAAAATATTTTGAAAGAAGACCAAAAATAAGGGATTGATCGAAATCCGTAAGTTTTTAATTCTATAAAAGTTTCCAAAAATTCGAAATTCACTGAAGACCTTTAAAAGTTTCGCAGTTGCAAAGGTTTCAACAATTTCTTCGTCATTTCCGACAATTTTCTAAAAATTTACAAAGAACATTACACATTTTTTGAGAATAATCTAGAATTTACAATATTCCAAGAAATAGGTCATTTTTGAATATATCGAAAAATATTGACAATTTTGAAATGTTGGAAAATTATGATGATTTCAGAAGTTTAGAAACTTTCAAAAGTTGTTACAACTTTGAAAATTTAGATATTTCTCAACATTTAAGTAATTACCGAATTTTTGGAAATATTTTGAATTTTGAAGATATTGATAATATCAAAACTCGCGAACACTTTGAATATTCCGAAAATTTCGAAATTTTCCGAACTTTTTAAAAATTTTGACGTTTCTAAAATACCGAAAAATTCCAAACTTTCGGAAATTTTTGGAATTCAGAACATACTGACAATCGTAGATGATCATCAAATAGTTGTGAGTCCAAAAAATTTGTAAATATTGTGAAATCGAGTAATTTTCGAAATTGAAAAATAACGTAAATCTCAGCATTTCCAATAATATTTTCATTTCCGAATATTCTGTCATAATTCAAAAAAACCAAAGAATCCCAAATATCTCGAATACCTTTTCAAAAATCCATTCTTCAGTTCATTCACCCCTGTATAACTTCCTCTTATGAACTGTTTCACTTGTATATACATAAAATCTAATCAAATGGCTAAAATCAAGAGTCAACTGTAAAAGAAAACTTTCTGTTTCACTTCACTCAAAATCGAGACTTTACTATATCCGGAGGACTGAATTCCACAACCAACTCTTTTCAAACGATTCAAATCAGAAGTTGACTCCATTCCGAAACATTCAAAACGTTCCCAAAATTTCCCGACCCTCTCCCAAGTAACCCCCAACCCCCGCTCAACTCCCAACGCCCCCGAACCGCGAAATAATCCAAAACACGAACATTCAGCGTCTCCGGCGAAACCGAAGCGATTTCGTAACCCACTGCCATAATCCCCGGGGGAAAGCCGGATGGAACGAGCCGCTCGCGTTTATCGGAGAAGGCGCAGCGGGCTGAAAAGACGCGTATCGCGGGGCTTGAATGGGTGCAGCCGGTGCAGCAGCAGTCCGTGCTTGCGCAAGGGATAGCTGCATGGCGTACCCGAAGAGATGCGACCGCCAAGGTGCACGGTGGTGTACAAAGAGGAGCGGCCCTCGGCCGAAGAATTGTGCCGAGGAGTTCGCGTGCCGTAAAGTTGGAGCTCGTGCCGGCGCGGCGTACGTGCGCCCGCACGAAGTGTGCCATGCACGTTATACGTATATCGTGCACCGCGGTGGCCCCGCGAGCCCTGAAACATCGCGGATAAGCGATTCCCCTACTGCTCCCGAGGATCTCGCTCCTCTTCGGCGCCTTCCACTCGACATTTAGCATACGTGTGCACCCGAGCTCGATTATGGACAGGATCACGACTGGCGGCGATGCCGCCTGCTCGACCCCCTCGGGTCTTGCCCGAGGTTCTGTTTTGTGCTTTTGCCTCTCGAGGCGGAGATTCGTTTTTTTGAATCGTCGCGAGTGGATGAGAATCTGGACTATAGGGGAACATGGGGCGAAGCGGGACGATTTTGCTTTGTGATTTTTTTTTTTCATACTAAAATCCTTTTTTTCCCGCATTCAACACTGTAGATGCTTGAAACAACCACAAACGTCGTAGAGAAAAACTTTTTTGTATGGATAGAATGCCACGTTGCAAGTTTTTTGAATGATTTTCGGGGAAACATTTTTCATCCCGCTTTGCCCCATACACGGGGCAAAGCGGGATGATTTGTTAGGTAATTAATAAAATGTACAATTCGCGAAAATAACCGTGGGAAACTCAATAAATGAGAAAACCAAATGCAATGACTTCTTGTAACACGTTTCACTGTCATTTCGAATACAGAAATGCTCGAAATCAGGCTGTAAAAAATACGCAGACACAAATTTTGTCTTCGTCCTCGCTGTGAAACTTGCGTGAGAACAATGAACCCGATTGTCGCACGAATTGCATTAGACACATTGTTTAATCGAAAAAACTCGAAAAAAATTCGATTTAAGAACCGATGTGCGTTTCACTATATCTCGCGCAGTGTCCCGCTTCGCCCCTGCCCACTCTGCCCCTAAAGTACTTTTTTCAGTACGACTCTCGTAAATCGCGATGTTGCTTGCAATCAAGAACCTCACCACATGAAAAGAGGGCCATTAAGTACATAACAGGATAGTGCTAAAGCGATTTAGATTTGACGAATATTTGTACTTCTTACGTGCAGTTGAAAAACACTAAAAGTTGTGACTGGGTACGAAAATCATGCACATGTCTCATAACTTGGACAATAACAAAATAATGAGAACAACTTGTCATGGAAAATCTTGGTAACGACTCGAAACGAAGTTCTTAAAATTGCTAGTAAATAATGTCATACCACATTAAAGATATCCTCACTGTCCTGCTTTGCCCCTGTATTCACTTTGCCCCATGTCCCTTTTGGGGTTTCGTGGGGTCTTAATTTTTTGGAAAGCAGAATGCAGCAGATAATAAATCTTTTTGTGAATCCATTGGGTGGTTTTGAGGGCCTTCTAGGGTACTATTTTGATAGTAGGGGAACATGGAGCAAAGTGAAGATGGGGGCAAAGCAGGACCGTAAGGATATCTTATCCATGGTATAACAATACCCACTAGCAATTTTAGGAACTTCGTTTTGAGGCGTCACCGAGATTTTCCATGGCAATTTGTTATCATCATGTTGTTATTGTTCGAGTTATGAGACGTGTGCATGGTTTTTGTGGCTCGTGTATGAAGCAAAGCCGGACGAAGAACTTGTTTTCAAAAATTATGAAAAAAACTCACAACATGTCGTGTTTTTTATACGAACAAATTTTTTTCTAATACTATTTCATCTGTTTTTTACATCTACTGTGTCAAATGCGGCAAAAATAGTATTTTTGCATGCTAAAAAAACCACAAAGAAAAATCGTCCCGCTTTGCCCAGTGTATGGGGCAAAGCGGGACGCAAAACTTTTTTTCGATGATTATTAAAAAAAACTCCTAGCATGTCATATTTTTCACACACAACAAATTTTTTCGAGTACATATTTGGTTGTTTGAAGCATCTACTGTGTTGAATGCGAAAAAAAATCGAAAAACATAATTGTCCCGCTTTGCCCCATGTTCCCCTACTGACCTATTTTCGACCTTGTCCTGATGTTCTGTATTATTTTTTTAATTGTACGGAATGAAAAATTTTTTTGACCTTCTATGGTGAACGATTGTATGGAATTTGAACACTTGGAAATTTCGTAAGTCTTGAAAATTTATGTCGGTAACTTCAAGTATCAAGTTCAACTTAAATTGCAGATCGGAAACTCCTACTTCAAACTGAAAAGTCTTAAAAGTGATGCAGTAAAAGCCTTTCACTTCAACTTTACAACTTCAGCACACATATCATCTGCACTTGTCATCGACTGAACTGCACTCATTCGAAATTTTTGCTGATTGAGAAGAAGAAAGTTTCTACCCCTTGATCAATCCTAAGTTTTCCTTCGAAAGTTCTGGATTCCATTAGTTAAGAAGGAAAAAAGAAACGCGGTAGGAGAGGAGAAAAAAGGAGAAATAACGACGTTATTCGACTTGGAGCTTGTCTAAAAGGTACCATTTCGCCATCGTTTCGCAATCTTTCGACTCGTGCCGATTTATCAGACTGAAATCTAGATCGAGTCTCGGGCAAGTGAATGTGAAAGTTATACAATTCTCGGCGTTGATGTGCGAACGTATGATGAATATGCAACGAACGACGCAAGTTGAGCCTTCTTAAATATATATATTCTCGCGACGACACCCTAAGACTTACAGGCATGAAATTATCTGCGTAACGATCCACGTCGTCCTTGGATCCCGATATTTAGTCACTTACTCGCGGAATTTGCATGAAAAAAGATTCAGTTTATGACGAAAAATTGAGCTTCATCTGTATTAATTTTCCTCTTCGAACAAACGCAAGTTATATTTTGAGTTCATTACTCAATTCATCAAAATCGATTGAGAATTTTCTTTTAGAGTTCGAGTTTCAAGTTTCGACTTCGAGTTCGAGTTTTAACTTCGGGTTTCGATTTCGAGTTTTGAGTTCGAGTTCGAGTTTCAAGGTGAACCTCAAGTTCGAGTTTTAACTTCGAGTTTAGATTTCGAGTTTCAAGTTTAAGTTCGAGTTTCGACTTCGAGTTCGAGTTTTAACTCCGAGTTTGGATTTCGAGTTTCGAGTTTGAGTTGGAGTTTCGACTACGAGTTTCGACTTCTAGTTTCGACTTCAAGTTTCGACTTCGAGCTTCGACCTCGAGTTTTGACATCAAGATTCGACTTCGAGTGCGAGTTTAGTGTTCGATATCGCGAATGAAAATCCAACAAAGCTCCTAAACATCAAACAAAGCTCCCTTCCCTCATTAAAAGCTCGACAATTGCCGTAACGACGTCTCAGTCCATGCCCCCCTCCCCTCCCGCACCCCAAATCACTACAATTTATGTTGATCCGAGTTTAACCGCCGGCGGGACTTTTTGCTCGGTTCAAGCATCCGGATCGGATTAACTCGATTGTCGCAAAAACGAATTGATCGCTGGAAAACGTGCCGCGCGAAAAATAACGATAGTTGAGAGATCTCTTGCCGCAATCCGCGCTCTCGTTCACTCCCATTTAATAGTGATTTAAATTGGATGAGCTCGGAAGCGTGTGGTTTTATAATGCCGGGGCGATGCTAAAAATTGACCAGGGCAACATTAAATCTCGGGGCAGTAAAAGGCATCAAAGCGTAAAGCTTATGCCTCCGCGTCCAATGATCGATGCCTCGGCTGCGGCCGATTTCCCATTCACTAATTAATTTCGCGAGGGGGAAATTTAATCGCCGGAAAGATGAAAAATTGCTCCCTAGGGATTCATTCGGCTGTCTCGTGAACGGATTTTCACTAACGCACTAAATTCCCAAGCCCGAAGGCCTTCATGTCACAAAAACCGCCACGAAATTAAAAAACCCCCTAATTTTCTCCCAACGCAGCGAAAATCGAAACGGTTTGTAAGTGGTGAGTTGAAACGGCATGAAAACGCGAGTCGGAATTAATTGATGGCGAGTAAACACGTTGTTCGGTGGGTGAAGGCTGGATAGGAGCCCGGTTGGGGGCTCGGTGCACGATTACCCGCGGCGGTGTCGCGTTACGCAACGCGCTACGCCTTTGCAACTTGCACGTACCGCGAGTGCAGCCGATTAGGATAGGTGATTTATTTCAATTTCTCCATCGGCAGATTCGTCTACGCCACCTTGCCTTTTACTCCCCCTCGGTCTCCCTCTAATCGCTACGCCCATCCTTTCGCTTTTGCACGAGCGAATAAGTCCACGTATACCTTCCTCGCGATCTATACTTCTACCCTACTCGCTCGAACGAACGACGCTGCTCTCTCGTACGTACTCCCAGCTCCTTCCAACGTACGATCTTACGAAGATATCAACGTCTGTCGATTCAACGATTTCGTCAGGATGCGAGAAACAGCCGAGTAGACGCAATTAAGGGTAATCGGAGTGGTAATTGCACTCGCAACCACGGAAAGCGTGCTTTTTTCTGAATGGATATGTGCCATGCTGGACGGATCTAAAGTAGTCTGTAGTGGATGCTGAGGGTCTTAATTGGATCTGAAGTAGTTTATAGTGGATTCGAACAGTCTTTGTCGTATCTAAAGTAGTCTATAGTAGGTTTTAACTATTCTGGACGGTTCTACAGTAGTCGATAGTGAATCTAAACTATCTTCAACGGATTTGAAGTTGTCTACGGTAGTCTGTAGGAGTCCATAGTATACTTCAGTAGTCTATAGTAGATTACAGTTGTTTATAGTAGTCTTTAGTGGTCTACAGTTGTCCATGGTCTTCTACAGTGTATCTCAATTGTCTTGATTAGATCTAAACTAATCTATTGTAGATCTAAACGGTCTTTATTGTACTTGATCGTATATGAAGTACTCTACAGTGGAATTCAACTCTCCTGAACGGATCTAAAGTAGTCTACAGTTAATCTAGACCATCTTAAATAGATTTGAAGTTGTCTGCAG
The DNA here is from genome assembly GCA_030522785.1 of Platygaster equestris. NCBI lineage: Eukaryota > Metazoa > Arthropoda > Insecta > Hymenoptera > Platygastridae > Platygaster > Platygaster equestris. The sequence continues at coordinate 6,723 of JAPYZK010002798.1, read as the reverse complement.
TAGTCTATACTAGTCTACAGTGGTCTATAGTAGACTACAGTGGTATATAGTAGACTACAGTGGTCTATAGTAGACTACAGTAGTTCATAGCAGTCTTCTGTAGTCTATTGTAGATTAATGTAGTTTACAGTAGTATATAGTAGTCTTCAGTAGTCTACGATAGTCTACAATGGATCTGAATCGTCTTGATTGAATCTGAACTAGTCTATAGTAGATCTGAACGGTTTGTGTCGTACTTTATCGTATCTGAAGTAGTCTGCAGTTGATTTTGAATATTCTGAACGGATCCGAAGTAGTCTACAGTGAATCTAAACGATCTCAAATTAATTGAAAGTTATCTACACTAGTCTATGATAGTCTACTATAGTCTATAGTAGCATATAGTAGTAGCCTATAGTAGTAGATAGTAGTAGTAGTAATAGATACCAGTAGTAGATAGTAATCTACAGTAGCCCATGGTAGTCTAAAGTGGATCCGCATTGTCTTGACTCGATCTGAACTAGTCAATAGTGGATCTGAAGCGTCTTTATTGAATCTAAAGTACTCCTTAGAGAATTTCAACTATTTTAAACGGATCTGAAATAGTCTGCAGTGAACCTGAGCTATCTTAAATAGATTGTAAGTTGTTCATAGGAGTCTACAGTAGTCTACAGTAGTTTACAGTAGTCTGCAGTGAATCTAAATTGACTTGATTGGATCTGAGCTAGTCTATTGTCATTCTAGACGGTTCTAAACGAATCTAGAGCAGTATATAGTGAATATCAAGGATCTTTATTGGACTTGAAGTAGTCTACGGTGAATCTGAACGATCTTGATCAGATCTAAACTAGTTTATAGTGAACTTGGCCTTTCCTAAACGAATCTAGAATAGTATCTGTCGGAACTTAACGGTCTTGATCGGATTCGAAGTAGTGTAAAGTGGATCTCAACTACTTTGAAAGGATCTGAAATAGTCTGTAGTGTATTTGAATATCCTTTATCGGATCTGAAGTAGTCTATAGTGGTTCAAAACCATACTGAACTTATCTCAAGTAGTCTACAGTGCATCTGAACGGTCTCGATTGAATAAAAAATACTCTGTAGTGGATTCGAATTATCCTAAACGAATCTTCATTAGTCTATAGTAGATCTCAACGGTTTTGATCACATCTCAACTAGTATACAATGGATTTGGATTGGTCTAAATGAATCTAGAGCGCATAGTGAATATTAACAGTCTTTACCGGATCTGAAGTGGTTTATAATAGATCTGACATATTTACAACGGATCTATAGTAGTCTATGGTGAATCTGAACGGTCAATATCGGATAGAAACCAGTTTATAGCGGATTCAGACAGTCCTAGAAAATCTAGAACAGTATATAGTGGATCTTACGATCTTCATCGAATCTGAAGTAGTCTACAGCAGATCTTATCTATCTTGAACGGATCTGAAGTAGTCTACAATGAATTTCAACGGTCTCAATCAAAGCTGAAATCGTCTATACTAGTTCCGAGCTATTCTGAACGTATCTGAAGCAGTATATAGTGGATCTGAATTATCTCGAATGGATCTACAGAAGTCTGAATTGGATTTGGACTGTCCTAAACGGATTTGAAGTAGCCTACAGTGGACCTATATCGTTTTCAATAGGTCGAATGCAGTCTATTGGTCGATTTAAATCATCTTTCACGGATCTAGTGTAGTCTATAGTACTGCGTATTACATATTACGGACTTGATCGGATCTAAAGTAGTCTATAATGGATCTGAACTGTCCTAAACGGATCAAAAGTAGCCGTGAGTTGATTAAAATTTTCACAAATGAAGCTAAACTAGTCTACAGTGAATATGAGACATCCTTCACCATTTTCTGACTTCATACGTCCGAATATTTTTGAAATTTCAAATTTGTGGACTCTGAAAATACAATAGATTCTGCATAGTTACACTTTAGTATATTTTAGAATAAAGAATCGTCAAACTTTTCATCCTCAGAGTATTTTTGAAGCTATAAAATCACCAAACTTAATATATTCTTCTATTTTTCAATTTTTTGACGATGGTAACTTTGGATATCAAAATTAATGACAACACGTATCGTGAACAAATTTTTTCTACAAATCCCAGAGAACTATTCAAACATTCCGAATATCTGAAAAACCACTCAACCGAAGCATAAAATTCAACAAAATCCACGTTCCACCAGAAAATGATGAAATCTTATCGATCACGTTCCATCATTTTCGGGTTTCTCAATCCAAACTCGACACAACATCGAACAGATAAATTCGTGGCACATTTTTAATCCCCGTCTTCCCCAGAGCAACAAATCAATAACTCATTTTTGAACTTTCGCGAAATCCTTTTTTTTTGCCCACGTCTTGCGCAACCTGAGCGAAGGTAATTTACGGCCCGTAACGCGAAGACACATCTGTTCTCCGCATCGAAATATAATCTCCAGCTGATATGACTCAAGATGATTTATACCGCGTTCATCGTCTTTTTACAATAATTAGGCAATATCAATGAGCATCTCCCGACGAGAGCAAAAACTTTCCACCGAGTTTCTTCAACTCGTAATTCTTCTTTATCTCTTCCGTACAACCGAACAACTGCGTCGACTTCGAGTTTTGACTTCGAATTTCGAGTCCGAGTTTCAATTTCGAGTTTCAAGTTTGAGTTTCGAGTTCAATGTTCACCTTCAAGTATTAACCTTCAAGTTTCAACTTCGAGTTTCGAATTCGACTTTCGAGTTCAATGTTTCACTTCAAGTTTCAACTTCGAGTTTCGAATTCGACTTTCAAGTTCAATGTTTGACTTCGAGTTTCAACTTCGAGTTTTGAGTTCGAGTTTAGACTTCGAGTTTTGAGTTCGTGTTTTGACTTCGAGTCTTCGAGTTGTGAGTCCGAGTTTCGAGTTCGAGTTTGAATTCGACTTTCGAATTCAATGTTTGACTTCGAGTTTCGACTTTAAGTTTCGAGTTCAAGTTTAGACTTCGAGTTTCGGGTTCAAGTTTTGAATTCGATTTTCGAGTTCAATGTTTGATTTCGAGTTTCGACTTCGAGTTTCGAGTTCAAAGTTTAACTTCGAGTTTCAGTTTCCAGTTCGGAGTTCGAGTTTAGACTTTAAGTTTCAAGTTCAAAATTGACTTTGCGTTTATACTTCGAGTTTCAGTTTCGAATTTAGAGTTCGAGTTTCGACTTTAAGTTCCAAGTTCAATATTACAAATAGTTAGAAAAAGAACGAAAAAGTTCTTTTTATTTTCTCATTTCGAGTTTGAATTTCGACTTCGATTTTTGACTTCAAGTTCCACCCAGAATTCCCTCCCCCCTTCCTCGAGCTGCACACTCTCGCCGACCTTTTCCCCCCAACTGTGACGTCATTTATGACAGCTCTCGAAGCCCGAAGGTCAAAAGGGGACAACTCTCAAGTCAAAAGTGTATCCTGGGCGTGGGTATCGGACGAGGAGGTAACCTAACCCCGATAATATCGTCCCCATGTACGCGTCCCCCGCACCGCATCGGGCACTACACGTTATTTCAAGCAATCGTGCAGCATGTTAATTATCGTGTTACTTTACTCCCAAGAGTGTTGCCGCGGCGACTCACGCTGATACCACGTGCTGATCTACGCCACGGCTTTCTAGCCAGCGTCTCCAATAATTTGCCCCGCTACAAGCGGCTATGTTTTAATGACGCCGTACTTCGCCCCGTCCTCTAAATTTCACGATATTACGGCTAAGAGGCGCTGAAATACTCCCGTACGTGCTTGGCATTCGACGTCACTCTAATCTCCCCCTTTCGCAATGGGCTCGTTTGCGCTACCGGGGGGGGGGGGGGGGGGGGGGGGGGGGGGGGGGGGGGGGGGGGGGGGGGGGGGGGGGGGGGGGGGAGGCAAATTTTGCGAGAAAAAGGGTGTTTGAAACCTTTTTTCTGAATATCCCGAAATTAACGATGGGATTTATTGTACACTGGTATATGTATGAATTTCATGAAAGTTTGAGAAAGTTCTTCGGATTTTGGGGAATTTCGACGGATGCAAAGGGACTTCATGGAAAAAATTGAAAAATAATGGGAGTTCATGCGATTTTGAGCAATTTCTAAGTACTGAAAGGGACTTTATGGGACTTGAAGGAAGGTAATGAGATTTTATGGGATGTATGGGAAATGAGGGAAGATGTTAGAATTGCAAGCAAATTTATCGGATTCAATGGTATGATTGATGGCATGTAGAAAGATTTTTTTGGAAGTGAGAAGTATTAATGGAATATAATAATCATTCAAGGGATATAGATGAAATTGATAAGATTCGAATTGAAAAGGATTCATGGGACTCGGAGAGAGTTGATAAGATTTAATGGGATATGAAGGGAATGAAAGGGATTAACTGTCTATTCATGGGATACATTAAGGAAATCTATGAGATGTATGGAAAGTAAGGGAAGATGTCAATATTTCTGGCAAGTTTATAGGATTCAATGGTAACTAATGGGGTATAAAGGGATTTTGTAGAACACTCAAGGGGAATTAAGAAAATTGATTAAAATGAAGGTAGATGTTAGCATTTGAAGAACATTCATGGGATTCACTGGTAATAAATAGGATACGAAAGAAGTTCATAAGATTTAGAGAGATTCATAGAGACCCGAAAGGACTTTATTATATTATTAAGATATATATCCTAAAAATGGAATTTTTAGGAGATGTTAAGGGAATTCATAAGATGTATGTGAAGTGAGTAAAGATGTTAGTATTCCCGGCAAATTAACCGTATTTGATAGTAAATGTATGTAAAATGAGGGTAGACATTCACATTTCAAGGACACTCATAAGATTTCATGGTAATTAATCAGATGTAAAGGGACTTTATGGGAGTGAAGTAGAATGTATGGGATACAATGGCAATTAATGGTATACGAAGGGAATTTATGGAATTTAGACATATTTATAAACACAAAGGGACTTTATGGGAGTTCAACGGACTTTATAAGGTACAGTAGTAACTATAATGGGATATAAAGGGAGTTTATGAGATTTTCAGCGATTTGTAGGGACACAAAGGGACTTGAACAGAATCAATGGCACTGAATGGTCATTCATAAGATATCAAAAGAATTAATGAAATTTAATGGTTACTCATAGAATTTCACGGGATATCTATGGGAAACAAGGTAAAAATCGCTGACACGGGGGGAGGGGGCGCAATCAAGGTTTTTTTTATTGATATAGAGATACGAAAATTCTGAAAAACGTTCACTTTTCTTCATTCATTACTTTCCGATCTCCACAGTTAATAACCCTCAACAGGGATGAAGTGAATTCATTCAAAAATCGACAAAAATCGTGATTTAGAAGACACATGAACAAAAAATTGAAGAATAAAGCATCCAATGACGTGAGAAATTCCCTTGAAACCGAAAGAATCACCTCGACAAATTTCACGACGTGGAAAGCACGTGCGAGCGTTAAATATGCACACGGTCCGAGATTCCCCCGGTATCTAATCATAGGCAACGCCGCTGAGAGTGCGGCTCATTAAGGTGTGCATTCGCGCCGCAATATTTATCGCGTGTGCTAGCATGGACCCCCCTCCCGCCCCTGAAGATGCACGATACGAGCTGAACGCAGCTAAAAAAGGCTACACAACGGAAAAGCTGAGACACTTTTTCAAGATGTGCAAATGTTACACGAAATTTGTTGAATCATATGAAAACTAGTAAGGTTTTTCCTGAAAAACGTTGAAAGTTATCGAGAAAGTCATGGTGCGTATGGCACCTTCGAATAAATTAAGAATTCCGGAAGCAGGGCAACCAAACAATTTTTTTTGGTATATTCGGTATGGTTAACCATACACTCGAAGTTCAGCCATCGATTCAACCTTCTACCATCGAACTGATCATCAACTATCAATACGATCATTAATAATCGATCCGATGGTTGAACACAAACTTGAAAGTCAACTACGTTTCAACTTGATCGAATCCTGAAGGTTCTGAAAAATTAGGAGTTCGAATCTGTCGAAATTTAAAATTAATAGTATATTGTGCGACTAGTGGGAGAAGGAGAAGATTCCGTGAGAGGGAAATTGCTGCACGAGCGTAGCGAATGCAGTAACACGCGAGTGGAATATTCTCCGTCGACCAATAGTCACACATTAGTATATTGTGCGACTAGTGGAAGAAAGGGGAGATTCCTCGAGCGTGGGGATTGCTTTACGAGCGTAGCGAGTGTGGCAACATGGAGTAGAATCGCCTCTTTTGACCAATAGTCGCACACAATATTTTATTCAACAACCGCGAGAAACATGTGATTTCATGGCCCTGCTGAGAGAGGGGAAAATATTGGGTTACCTGATTGATTGACGCAACAATCGCCCTTACAGCTTTGCTACGTACTTTACGAAGTTGAAAACTAATGATCTCTTTTGTTGCTTTGATTTTTATCGAGATTGATTATGACTGTATTCGACACTTTTGTAAACAGCAACAAAAACATTGCAGCAATACACAGTTTTGTAATTTTGAGGACAGAGTTGAGGAGTTTGAAGTTTCGATATATGTCTAGTCGCTCGTTCGTCATCTTGTTTCCACTACCGCTGGGAACAAGATGGCGTCAACGTTCAAAATATGATTCTGTTTCACTTACAAATCGTTACATTGCTGTTTGAAAACAATATAAAAATGGCAAGTCAACAATTTGAGAACATCATTAAAGTGATTTATAATTCCCCAAAAGGCACGA
>JAPYZK010002796.1:0-23527 GCA_030522785.1 Platygaster equestris | reverse complement strand
AACAATAATCAGGCGATCGGTCGAATCGCTAATGTTCGTCATCTCGGAAGCCTATGTTTCGGAAAATTTCGAACTTGCTCAACGCACCCTAGAGGTCGCAAGCTGTCGTTCAACGAAGGGAAGAAAAAGCAAGCGATCAGTCGACTTGCCCAACTTTGATGTCTCGCAAACCTATTTTAAGAAAAGTTTATAAATAATTAGACGCTCTCTAATAGTCGCGAGCTGTCGTTCGTGGCTAAAAACATTGTGAGCAGAAGATCAGTCGACTCGCTCAGGTTTGATAACGCGAAAACCAATAACCAAAAAATTACAAAATTGGGTGACGCAGTCTAGGGGTCGCCAGTTGTCGTCAAGGCCGGGTAAACGAAGAGCAGTCGATCGGTCAATTCGCAATCGATCGATGCAAAAACCTATTCTACGATTAGTTTACAACTCAATAGACTCTCTTTAGAGGACGTGAGCTTTCGTTCTTCGATGTAGAAACAGTGAGCAGAAGATCTGTCGACTCGCTAACGATCGATATCTCGAGAACGTATTTTCCGAAGAATTCAAATCTTAATAAAAACGCTCTAGAAATAGCATGCTGTAGCCCAGGCCTAGTGATGCAACGAGCAGGCGATGGGTCGACAGGCTATAGATCGAAATCATAAATACCTACATATTTTCCGAAAAATTTACTACTCGGTTGACGATATTCAGAGGTCACGAGTTTTCGCTCAGACGACTGGCTGAAGATAAATATCTTGCAAACCTTCTTTCCTATAGATTCGAATCTTTGTAAACGATTTTTAAAAATAGCATGGTGTCGTTTACGGTTAGGAAAACAATGAGCCAGCGATCGATCGACTCGCTGAGGTTCGATATTTCGAAAACTTATCATCCGAAAAATTCGAGAATTTGTAGCCGCACTCTAGAGGACGCAAGCTAAAGTTTAAGGCTAGGATAACAATAATCAGGCGATCGGTCGACTAGCTTTAGCTCGATATCACAAGAACATATTTTTTGAAAAATCCACAACTTGGTAGACGCTCTCTAGAGGTCGGAAAGTGCTGTTTTTGGCTAAAGAAACAGTGAGCAATAGTTCCAACGACTCGCTAGAGATCGATATTTCGGAAACTAGTTTTCCAAAAAATTTGAATTCTCGTCGACGCTCTTGAGAGATAGCAAGTTGTCGTTCGAAGTTTGGAAAATGATGAGCTAGCGGAAGTGCGAATTGTTATGAATCGATATCTTGGAAACCCATTTTTATAACAATCCAGTACTTGAGAGACGCTCTCTAGAGGTTGTTCAGCTGTCGTTAGTGGCTCAAGAAACAGAGAACAGAAGATCTTACCACTCGAAAGAGACCAATATCTGGGAAACCTTGTTTTCAAAAAATTTTCAACTTGGTAGACGCTATCTAGAGATCACGAGGTGTTGTTCCGAATTGTAAAGAAGATGAGCCAGGGATCGGACGACTCGCTAAGATACGATATCTCGAAAACCTATTCTCCAAAAAGTTCGAAAATTGGTTGACGCCCTTCAGAGGCCGCGAGCTGTTGTTCAAGGCTGGTGGAACACTAAGCAGGCGATCGGTCAAATCGCTAATGTTCGTTTTCTCGGAAACCTATCTTTCGAAAGATTTTAGAATTGCTAGTCGCACCCTAGAGGTCGCGAGCTGTCGTTCAACGAAGGGAAGAAAAAGCGAGCGATCAGTCGACTTGCTCAGGTTGAATGTTTCGAAAACCTATTTCAAGAGAATTTTATGAATTTTAAGACGCTATCTATATGTTACGAGCTGCTGTTCGTGGTTGGAAACACAGTGAGCAGAAGATTGGTCGACTCGCTCAGGTTTGATATCACGAAAACCTATAACCGAAAAATTGCAAAATTTGTAGACGCAGTCCAGGGGTCGCCGGTTGTTGTTAAGGCCGGGAAAACGAAGAGCAGTCGATTGGTCGAATCGCAATGAATCGATACAAAATATATTTCACGATTAGTCAACAACTTAATAGGCGCTCTTTAGATGTCGTGAGCTGTCGTTCGTTTATGTTGAAACAGTGAGCAGAAGATCTGTCGACTCGCTAACGATCGATATCTCGAAATTGTATTCTCCGAGAAATTAATATCTTCATTGAAACGCTTCAGAAATAGCAAGCTGTATTTCAGGGCTAGTAAAGCAACGAGCAGGCTTCGGTTCGACTCACTAGAGATCGATAGCATGAATTCCGACATATTTTCCGTAAAATTTACTACTCGGTTGACGATATTGAGAGGTTACAAGTTGTCGCTCGTTCGACTGGCTGAGGATAATAATCTTGCGAACCTTCTTTCTTATAGAAACGAATCTTTGTGAACGATTTTTTAAGATAGCATTGTGTCGATAACGTTTAGGAAAACAATGAGCCAGGTTAGATATCTCGGAAACCTATCTCCAGAACAATTCAAAAATTTGTAGACACACTCTACAGGTCGCAAGCTGTCGTTTAAGGCTAGGAAATTGACCGATCAGGCGATCGGTCGACTAGATTTAACTCGATATCACAAGAACACATTTTCCGATAAATCCACAACTTCGTAGACGCTCTCTAGTGGTCGGAAGTTGCTGTTTTTGGCTGAAGAAACAGTGAGCAAAAGTTCAAACGACTCGCTAAAAAACAATATCTCAAAAACAGTTTTCCAAGAAATTCGAATTTTTGTGGACGCTCTTGAGCGATAGCAAGTTGTCGTTGGAAGTTTAAAACATGATGGGCTAGCGGAAGTGCGAATTGTTATGGACCGATATCTGAAAAACCTATTTTTCTAACAATTCAGTACATGATAGACACTTTCTAGAGGTTGTTAGCTGTCGTCTATGGTTTAAGAAACAGAGAACGGAATATCGTACCACTCGATAAAGACCAATATCTGGAAAACCTGTTTATCAAAAAATTTACAACTTGGTAGACGCTATCTAGAGATGACGAGGTGTTGTTTCGTGATGTGAATAAGATGAGCTGGTTAACGGTTAACTCGCTAAGATCCGATGTCTCGAAAACCTATTCTCCGAGAAGTTCGAAAATTCTTTGGTGCCCTTCAAAGGCCACGAGCTGTAAATCAAGGCTGGTGGAACAATAAGCAAGCGATCAGTAGAATCGCTAGTGTTCGTTATATCGAAAACCTATCTTTAGGAGGATTTCAAAATTTCTGGACGCACCCTAGAGGTCGCGAGTTGTCGTTCAACAAGGGAAAGAAAAAGAAAGCGATTAGTCGGATTGCTCAGGTTTGATTTCTCGAAAACCTATTTGAGGAGAAATTTGTGAATTTTGAGACGCCATCTAGAAGTTGCGAGCTGTAGTTCGTAGCTCGAAACACAGTGAGCAGATGATCGGTCGATTCGCTCAGGTTAGATATCTGAAACAACTATAACCGAAAAATTGCAAAATTGGTAGACGCAGTCTAGGGGTCGCCAGTTGACGTTGAGGCCGGAAAAACGAAGAGCAGTCGATCCGTCGAATCACAATGGATCGATACAAAAACCTACAGTACGATTGGTTTACAACTCGATAGACGATCTTTAGAGCTCGTGAGCTGTAGTTCGTCAATGTACAAACAGTGAGCAGATGATCTGTCGACTCGCTATCGATCGATATCTTGAAAACGTATTTTCCGAAAAATTCAAATCTTCATTGAAACGCTCTAGATATAGCGAGCTGTATTTCAGGGCTATTTAAGCATCGAGCAGGCAATGGGTCGATACGCTATAGATCGATATCATAAATACCGACATATTTTCCGAAAAATTTCCTACTCGGTTGACGATATTCAGAGGTCACAAGTTGTCGCTCGGTCGACTGGCTAAAGATAATTATCTTGCGAAACTTCTCTTTGATAAAATCAAATCTTCGTGAACGCTTCTTAAAAATAGCATGGTGTCGTTGACGGCTAGAAAAAGGACGAGCCAGAAATCGATCGACTCGCTAAGGTTCGATATCTCGAAAACCTATTTTCCGAAAAATTCAATAATTCGTAGCCGCACTCTAGAGGTCGCGAGCTGTCGTTTAAGGCTGGGAAAACAATAATCAGGCGATCGATCGACTAGCTTTAACTTGATATCACAAGAAAATATTTTTCGATAAATCCACAACTTGGTAGACGCTATTTAGAGGTCTTAAGTTGCTGTTTTTGGCTGGAAAAACAGTGAGCAAAAGTTCGAACGACTGGCTAGAGATCGATATCTCGAAAACCAGTTTTCCAAAAAATCTAATTTTTGTTGGCGCTCTTGAGAGATAGCAAGTCGTCGTTGTAAGTTCGGAAAATGATGATTCAGCGAAAAGGCGACATATTATGGATCGATATCTCAAAAACATATTTTTCTAACAATTCAGTACTTGACAGACGCTCTCTAGAAATTTTTAGCTGTCGTTAGTGGCTCAAGTAACAGAGAACAGAAGATCGTGGCACTCGATAAAGACCTATATCTGGAAAATCTATTTTTCAACAGATGTACCACTCGTTAGACTTTATCCAGAGATCACGATGTGTTGTTTCAAGATGTGAAAAAGATCAGCCGGCGATCGGTCGACTCACTAACGATCGATATCTCGAGAACCTATTCTCCAAAAATTTCGAAAATTTATAAAACGCCCTTCAGAGATGTGTCAACACGCTATAGATCGATATCATGAATACCTACATATTTTCCGAAAAATTTACTACTCGGTTGACGATATTCAAAGGTCACGAGTTGTCGCTAGGTCGACTGGCTGAAGATAATTATCTTGCAAACATTCTTTCCTATAGATTTAAAGCTAATTGAACGATTTTCGTAAATAGCATGGTGTCGTTTACGGCTAGGAAAACAATGAGGCAGCGATAGATCGACTTGCTAAGGTCAGATATCTCGAAAACCTGTCTTCCGAATAATTCAAAAATTTAGAGCCCCACTCTAGACGTCGCGAGCTGTTGTTTGAGGCTGTGAAAACAATAATCGGGCGATCGGTCGACTAGCTTTAGCTCGATATTACGAGAACGTATCTTCCGATAATTCGACAACTTGGTAGACGCTCACTACAGGACGAAAGTTGCTGTTTTTGGCTAACGGAACAGTAAGCAAAAGTTCGATCGACTCGCCAGAGATCTTATCTCAAAAACCAGTTTTCCAAAAAATTCAAATTTTCGTGGACGCTCTTGAGAGTTAGCAAGTTCTCGTTTGAAGTTTGGAAAATTATAAGCTAGCGAAAGTGCGACTTGTTATGGATTGAAATCTCGTAAACCTAATTTTCTAACAATTCAGTACTTGTTAGACGCTCTGTAGAAATTGTTAGCTGTCGTTAGTGGCTCAAGAAACAGAGAACAGAAAATCGTACCACTCGATAAAAACCAATATTTGGAAAACCTATTCTTAAAAAAATTTACAACTTGGTAGACGCTATCTAGAGATCACGAGGTTTTGTTCCGGGATGTGAATAAGATGAGCTTATATAGAATATCGACTCGCTTAGATCCAATATCTCGAAAACCTATTCTCCAAAAAGTTCGAAAATCGGTCGACGCCCTTCAGAGCCGCTAGCTGTCGTTCAAGGCTGGTAAAACACTAAGCAGGCAATCGGTCGAATCGCTAGTGTTCGTAATCTCGAAAACCCATGTTTAGGAAGATTTCAAAATTGCTAGGCAGACCCTAGAGGACGCGAGCTGTCGTTCAACGGAGGAAAGAAAAAGCAAGCGATCAGACGACTTGCTCAGGTTTGATGTCTCGAAAACCTATTTTAAGGGAAATTTATAAATTTTGAGACGCTATCTAGAAGTTGCGAGCTGTCGTTTGTGGCTGAAAACACAGTGAGCAGAAGATCGGTCGACTCGCTCAGGTTTGATATCTCGTAAACCTATAACCGAAAAGTTGCAAAATTGGTAGACGCAGTCTAGGGGTCGCCGGTTGTTGTTAAGGCCGTGAAAACGAAGAGCAGTCGATCGGTCGAATCGCAGTGGTTCGATACAAAAACATATCTTACGATTGGGTTGAAACTCAATAGACGCTCTTTAGAGGTCGTAAGCTAACGTTCGTTGATGTACAAATATTGAGCAGAAGATTTGTCGACTCGCTAACGATCGATATCTCGAAAACGTTTCATCCGATAAATTCAAATCTTCATGGAAACGCTCTAGAAATCGCAAGCTGTAGTTCAGGGCTAGTAATGCACCGCGCAGGCGATAGGTCGGCACGCTATAGATCGATATCATAAATACCTTCATATCTTCCAAAAATTTATTTCTCGGTTGACGATATTCAGAGGTCACGAGTTGTCACTCGGTCGACTGGCTGGAGATAATTCTTTTGCGAACCTCCTTTCCTATAGATTCAAATATTTGTGAACGCTTTGTAACAATAGCATGGTGTAGTTCACAGCTAGAAAAGCGATGAGCTAGCGATCGATCGACTCGCTAAGGATCGATATCTCGAAAACCTTCCTTCCGAAAAATTCGAAAATTTGTAGCCGCACTTTAGAGGTCGCGAACTGTCGTTTGAGGCTAGGAATACAAATATCAGGTTTCCGGTCGACTAGCTTTAGCTCGATATCACAAGAACATATTTTTCGATCAATCCACAATTTGGTAGACGCTCTCTAGAGGTCGTAAGTTGCTCTGTCTGGGTGAAGAAACAGTAAGCAAAAGTTCGAACGACTCGCCAGAGATCGATTTCTCGGAAACCAGTTTTTTAAAAAATCGAATTTGTGTTGGCGCTCTTAAGAGATAGCAAATTGTCGTTTGAAGATTAGAAAATTATGATCTAGCGAAATTGCGACTTGTTATGGATAGATATCTCGAAAAAAAATTTTTCTAACAATTCAGTACTTGATAGACGCTCTCTAGATGTTGTTAGCTGTCGTGAGTGGCTCGAAAAACATAGAAACGGAAAATGGTAACACTCGATAAAGACCAATATGTGGAAAACCTATTTCCTCAAAAATTTACAACTTGGTAGACGCTATATAGAGATCACGAGTAGTCGTACCGAGATGTGAAAACGATTAGCCAGCGAATGGTCGACTCGCTGAGATCCGATGTCTCAAAAACCTATTCTCCAAAAAGTTCGAAAATTGGTTGACGCCCTTCAGAGGCCGCGAGCTTTCGTTCAAGGATGGTAAAACACTAAGCATGCGATGGGTCGACACGCACTAGATCGATATCATAAATACCTAAATATTTTCCAGAAAAATTACTACTCGGTTGACGATATTCAGAGGTCACGAGTTGTCCCTTGGTCGACCGGCTGAAGATAATTACCTTGCAAACCCAATTTTTCATAGATTCAAGTCTTCGTGAACGATTTTTGGAAATAGCATGGTGTTGTTCACGGCTAGGAAGACAATGAGCCAGCGATCAATCGACTGGCTGAGGTTCGATATCTCGAAAACCTATCTTCCGAAAAATTCAAAAATTTGTTGCCGCACTCTAGAGGTCGCAAGCTGTCGTTTGAGGCTAGGAAAACAATAATCAGGCGATCGGTCGACTAGCTTTAGCTCGATATTACAATAACATATTTTTCGATAAATCCACAACTTGGTAGACGCTTTCCAGAGGTCGGAAGTTGCTGTTTTTGGCTAAAGAAGCAGTGAACAAAAGTTCGAATGACTCGCTAGAGATCGATATCTCAAAAATCTGTCCCAAAAAATTCGAATTTTCGTGGACGCTTTTGAGAGTTAGCAAGTTGTCGTTCGAAGTTTGGAAAAAGATGAGCTAGCGCAAGTGCGACTTGTTATGGATCGATATCTCGAAAACCAAGTTTTCTAACAAATAAGTACTTGATAGACGCTCTCTAGAGGTTGTAAGCTGTCGTTAGTGGATCAGGAAACAGAGAACCGAAGATCGTACCACTCGAGAAAGACCAAAATCTGGAAAATCTATTTTACAAAAAATTTACAACTTGGTAGACGCTATCTAGAGATAACCACGTGTTGTTCCGAGATGTGGAAAAGATGAGCCAGCGATCGGTCGACTCGCTAAGATCCGATGTCTCGAAAACCTATTCTCCAAAAAGTTCGAAAATTGGTTGACGCCCTTCAGAGACTGCGAGCTGTCGTTTAACGCTGGTATAACCCTAAGCAGGCGATGGGTCGACACGCTATAGATCGGTATCATGAATACCTACATATTTTCTGAACAATTTACTACTCGGTTGACGATATTCAGAGGTCACGAATTGTCGCTCAGTCGACTGGCTGAAGATTATTATCTTGCAATCCTTCTTTCCTCTGGATTCAAATCTTTGTGGACGATTTTCGAAAATAGAATGGTGTTGTTTACGGCTAGGGAAACAATGACCCAGCGATCGATTAAATCGCTAAGGTTCGATATCTCGAAAACCTATCTTTTGAAAAATACAAAAACTTATAGCCGCACTCTAGAGGTCGCGAGCTGTCGTTTAAGACTAGGAAAACAATAATCAGGCGATCAGTCGACCAGCTTTAGCTCGATATCACAAGAACATATTTTTCGATAATCCCACAACTTGGTAGACGCTCTCTAGAGGTCGTGATTGCTGTGTCTGGCAGAATAAACAGTGAGCAAAAGTTCGAACGACTCGCTAAAGATCGATATCTCGGAAACCAGTTCTCCAAAAAATTTGAATTTTTGATAGCGCTCTTGAGAGATAGCAAGTTATCGTTTATAGTTTGTAAAATCATGAGCTATCAAGAGTGCGACTTGTTATGGATCGATGTATCGAAAACCCATTTTTCTAACAATCCAGTACTTGATAGACGCTCTCAAGAGGTGGTTAGCTGTAGTTAGTGGCTCAATGAACAGAGAACAGAGGATCGTACCACTCGATAAAGACCAATATGGGGGAAACCTATGTTTCAAACAATTTACAACTCGGTAGACGCTATCTAGAGATCGCGAGGTGTTGTTCCGAGATGTGAAAAAGATGAGCCAGCGATAATTCGAATCGCTAAGATCCGATATCTCTATAACCTATTCTCGAAAAAGTTCGAAAATTGGTTGACGCGCTGCAGAGGCCGCGAGCTGTCGTTCAAAGATGGTAAAACACTAAGCAGGCGTTCGGTCGAAACGCTAATGTGCGTTATCTCGAAAACTTGATTTCCGAAAAATTTAAAAATTTGTAGCCGCACTCTAGAGGTCGCGAGCTGTCGTTTAAGGCTAGGAAAACAATAATCAGGCGATCGGTCAACTAGCTTCAACTCGATATGAGAAGAACATTTTTTTCGATAAATCCACAACTTGGTAGACGCTCCCTAGAGGTCGTAAGTTTCTGTTTCTGACTGAAGAAACAGTGAGCAAAAGTTCAAACGACTTGCTAGAGATCGATATCTCGTAAACCAGTTTTCCAAAAAATCGTATTTTTGTTGGCGCTCTCGAGAGATAGCAAGTTGTCGTTCAATGTTTGGAAAATGATGAGCTAACGCAAGTTTGACTTGTTATGGATCGATATCTCGAAAACCTATTTTTCTTACAATTCAGTGCTTGATAGACGCTCTCTAGAGGTTGTGAGCTGTCATTAGTGGCTGAAGAACAGAGAACAGAAGATCGTACCACTTGATAAATAACAATATCTGGAAAACCTATTTTTCAAAAAATTTACAACTTGGTAGACGCCATTCAGAGATCACGAGGTGTTGTTCTGAGTTTTGAAAAAGATGAGCCAGCGATCGGTCGACTCGCTCAGATCCGATATCTCTGAAATCTATTCTCCAAAAATTTAAAAAAGTGGTTGACGCGCTACAGAGGCCGCAAGCTGTCGTTCAAGTCTGGTAAAACACTAAGCAGGCGATCGGTAGAATCGCTAATGTTCGTTATTTCGAAAACCTATGTTTCGGAAAATTTTAAATTGCTTGACGCTCCCTAGAGGTCGCGAGCTGTCGTTCAACGAAGGGAAGAAGGAGCAAGCGATGAGTTGACTCGCTCAGGTATGATGTCTCGAAAACCTATTTTAAGAGAAATTTATAAATGTTGAGACGCTATCTAGAAGTTGCGAGCTGTCGTTCGTAGCTGGCAACACAGTGAGCAGAAGATCGGTCTACTCGCTCAGGTTTGATATCTTGAAAACCTATAACCGAAAAATTGCAAAATAGGTAGACGCAGTCTATGCGTCGCGAGTTGCCGTCAATGCCGGAAAAACGAAGAACAGTCGATCGGTCGAATCGCAATGGATCGATAAAAAAACCTATTTTACGATTAGTTTACAACTCAATAGACGCTCTTCAGAGGTCGAAAGCTGTCGTTCGTTAATGTAGAAACAGTGAGCAGAAGATCTGTCGACTCGCTAACGATCGATAGCTCGAAAACGTATCTTCTGAAAAATCCTAGTAAAGCAACGAGCAGGCGATGGGTCGACACGCTATAGATCGATATCATGTATACCTACATATTTTCCGAAAAATGAACTACTCGGTTTACGATATCCAGAGGTCTCAAGTTGTCGCTTGGTCGACTGGCTGAAAATAATTATTTTGCAAACCTTCTTTCCTATAGATTCAAATCTTCGTAAACGCTTTTTGAATATAGCATGGTGTCGTTCACGGCTAGGAACACGATGAGCCAGCGATCGATCGACTCGCCAAGGTTCGATATCTCATAAACCCATCTTCCGAAAAATTCAAAAATTTGTAGCCGCACTGTAAAGGTTGAGAGCTGTCGTGTAAGGCTAGGAAAACAATGATCAGGCGATCGGTCGAATAGCTTCAGCTCGATATCACAAGAACATATTTTTCGATGAATCCACACTTTGGTAGACGCTCTCCAGAGGTCGTAAGTTGCTGTTTATGGCTGAAGAAACTGTGAGCCAAAGTTCATACGACTCGCTAGAGATCAATATCTCGAAAACCAATTTTCCAAAAAATTTAAATTTTCTTGGACGCTCTTGAGAGATAGCAAGTGTTCGTTCGAAGTTTGGAACATGATGAGCTAGCGAAAGTGCGACTTGTTATGGATCTATATCGAAAAAACCCATTTTTCTATCAAGTCAATACTTGATAGACGCTCTCTAGAGGTTGTTAGCTGTCGTTAGTGGCTCAAGAAACAGAGAACAGAAGACCGTACGACTCGATAAAGTCCAATATCTGGAAAACCTATTTTCAAATAAATTTACTACTTGGTAGACGCTATCTGGAGATCACGAGGTGTTGTTCCGAGATGTGAAAAAGATGAGCCAGCCATCGGTCGACTTGCTAAGATCCGATATCTCTAAAACCTATTCTCCAAAAAGTTCGAAAATTGGTCGACGCGCTTCAGAGATCGCGAGCTGTCGTTTAAGGCTAGAAAAACAATAATCAGGCAATCAGTCAACTAGCTTTAGCTCGATATCACAAGAACATATTTTTCGATAATTCCACAACTTGGTGGACGCTCTCTAGAGGTAGGAAGTTGCTGTTTCTGGCTGAAGAAACAGTGAGCAAAAGTTCGAACGACTCGCTAAAGATCGATATCTCGAAAACCAGTTTTCCAAAAAATTTGAATTTTTGTTGGCGCTCTTGAGAGATAGCAAGTTGTCGTTTGAAGTTTGGAAAATAATGAGCTAGCGGAAGTGCGACTTCTTATGGATCTATATCGAGAAAACCTATTTTTCTAACAATTCAGTACTTGATAGATGCTCTCTATAGGTGGTTAGCTGTCGTTAGTGGCTATAGAAACAGAGAACAGGAGATCGTATTACGCGATAATGACCGATATATGGAAAACCTATTTCTTAAAAAATTTACAACTCGGTAGACGCTATCTAGAGATCACGAGGTGTTGTTCCGAAATGTGAAAACGATGGGCCAGCGATCGATCGACTCGCTATGACCCGATATCTCGAAAACCTATACTCTAAAAAGTTCGAAAATTGGATGACGCGCTTCAGAGGCCGCGAGCTGTCGTTCAAGGCTGGTAAAACACTAAGCAGGCGATGGGTCAACACGCTAAAGATCGATATCATAAATACCTATATTTTTTGCGAAAAATTTACTACACGGACAACGATATTCAGAGGTCACGAGTTGTCGCTCGGTCGACTGGCTAAATGTAATTATCTTGCTATCCATCTTTCCTATAGTTCCAAATCTTCGTGAACGATTATTGAAAATAGCATGGTGTCGTTCACGGCTCGAAAAGCGATAAAACAGCGATCGATCGACTCGCTAAGGAGCGATATCTCGAAAACCTATCTTCCGAAAATTTGGAAAATTTGAAGCCGCACTCTAGAGGTTTCAAGCTCTTGTTTCAGGCTAGGAAAACAACAATCAGGCAATCGGTCGACTAGCTTCAGCTCGATATCACAAGAACATATTTTGAGATAATTCGACAACTTGGTAGACGCTCTCTAGATGTCGTAAGTTGCTGTTTTCGGCTCAAGAAACAGTGTGTAACAGTTCGAACGACTCGCCAGAGATCGATATCTCAAAAACCAGTTTTCCAAAAAATTCGAATTTCCGTGGATGCTCTCGAGAGTTAGCAAGGTGTCGTTTAGAATTCGGGAAATGATGAGCTAGCGAAAGTGCGACTTGTTATGGATTGATATCTCAAAAACATATTACTCTAACAATTCTGTACATGATAGACGCTCTCTAGAAATTGTTAGCTGTCGTTAGTGGCTCTAGAATCAGAGAACAGAAGATCGTACCACTCGAAAAAGACCAAAGTCTGGAAAACCTATTTTTTAAAAAATTTACAACTTGGTAGACGCTATCTAGAGATCACAAGGTGTTGTTCCGAGATGTAAAAAAGATGAGCCACTGATCGGTCGACTCGCTACGATCCGATATCTCTAATAACTATTCTCCAAAAAAATTGAAAATTGGTTGACGCGCTTCAAAGTCCGTGAGCTGTCGTTCAAGGCTGGTAAAACACTGAGCAGGTGATCGGTCGAATCGCTAATGTCCATTAACTCGAAAACCTATGGTTCGGAAAATTTCAAAATTGTTTCTCGCTCCCTAGAGGTCGCGAGCTGTCGTTCAACAAAGAGAAGAAGAAGCAAGCGATCAGTCGACTACCTCAGGTTTGATGTCTCTAAAACCTATTTTAAGGAAAATTTATAAATGTTGAGACACTATCTATAAGTCGCGAGCTGTCGTTCGTGGCTGAAAACACAGTGGGCACGAGATCGGTCGACTCTCTCAGGTTTGATATCTCGAAAACCTATAACAGAAAAATTGCAAAATTGGCAGACGCAGTCTAGGGGTCGCTATATGTCGTTTAGGACGGGAAAACGGAGAGCAGTCGATCGGTCAATTCGCAATGGATCGATATGAACACCTTTTTTACGATTGGTTTACAACTCAATAGACGCTCTTTAGAGGTCGTGAGCTGTAGATAGTTAATATAGTAACAGTGAGCAGAAGATCTGTCGACTCGCTAACGATCGATATCTCGAAAATGTATTTTCCGATATATTTAATTCTCAATGGAAACGCTCGAGAAATAGCAAGCTGTATTCCAGGGCTAGTGGAGCAACGAGCAGGCAATATGTCGATACGCTATAGATCGATATCATAAATACCGACATATTTTCCGGAAAATTTTCTTCTCGGTTGACGATATTCATAGGTCACGAGTTGTCGCTCGGTCGACTGGCTGTAGATAATTATCTTGTAAACCTTATTCACAATAGATTTAAATATTCGTGAACGAATCCTGAAAATAGCATAGTGTCGTTTACGGCTGGGAAAACAATGGGCCAGCGTTCGATCGACTGGCTAAGGTTTGATATCTCGGAAAACTATCTTCCAAAAAATTCAAAAATTTATAGCCGCACTCTAAAGATCGCTAGCTGTCGTTTAACGCTAGAAAAACAATGATCAGGCGATCGGTCGACTAGCTTTAGTTCGATATCACAATAACATATTTATCGATAATTCGACAACTTGGTAGACGCTCTCTAGAGATCAGAAGTTGCTGGTTTTGGCTGAAGCAACAGTGAGCAAAAGTTCGAACGACTAGTCAGAGATCGATATCTCGAAAACCAGTTTTCCAAAAAATTTAAATTTTCGTGGACGCTCTTGAGAAACAGCAAGTAGTCGATTGAAGTTTGCAAAATGATGAGCTTGCAAAAGTCCGACTTGTTATAAGTCGATATCTCGAAAACCTATTTTTCTAACAATTCAGTACTCGATAGACGCTCTCTAGACGTTGTTAGCTGTCGTAAGTGGCTTAAGAAACAGAAAACAGAAGATTGTACCACTCAATAAAGACCAATATCTGGAAAACTAATTTTTCAAAATTTTAACAACTTGGTAGACGCTATCTAGAAATCACGTGGTTTTGTTACGAGATGTGAAAAATATGAGCCAGCGTTCGGTCGACTCGCTAAGATCCGATATCTTTAAAACCTATTATTAAAAAAGTTCGAAAATTTGTTGACGCCCTTCAGAGGCCGCGAGCTGTCGTTTAAGTCTGTTAAAACAGTAAGCAGGCGATCGGTCAAATCGCTGATGTTCTTCATCTCGAAAAGCTATTTTTCGGAAAATTTAAGAATTGCTTGACGCTCCCTAGAGGTCGTGAGCTGTCGTTCAACGAAGGAAAGAAGAAGCAAGCGATCAGTCGACTAGCTCAGGTTTAATGTCTCTAAAACATTTTGTAAGAGAAATGTATGAATGTTGAGACGCTACCTAGAAGTCGCAAGCTGGCGTTCGTGGCTGGAAACACAGTGAGCATAAGATCGGTCGACTCGCTCAGGTATGATATCTCGAAAACCTATAACCGGAAAATTGCGAAATTGGTAGACGCAGTCTAGGGGTCGCCAGTTGTCGTTAAGGCCGGGAAAACGAAGAGCAGTCGATCGGTTGAATCAAAATGGTTCAATAAAAAATCCTATTTCACGAATAGTTTACAATTCAATAGACGCTCTTTAGAAGTGGTGAGCTCTCGTTCGTTGATGTAGAAACAGTGAGCAGAAGATCTGTCGACTCGCTAACGATCGAAATGTCGAAAACGTATTTTTCGAAAAATTCGAATCTTCATAAAAACGCTCTAGAAATATAAAGCTGTAGTTCAGGGCTAATGAAACAACGAGCAGGCGATGGGTCGACACGCTATAGATAGATATCATTAATACGTACATCTTTTCAGGAAAATTGACTACTCGGTTGACGATATTCAGAGGTCACGAGTTGTCGTTCGGTCGACTGGCTGAAGATAATTATCTTGCAAACCTTCTTTCCTATAGATTAAAATCTTTGTAAACGATTTTTGAAATAGCATAGTGTCGTTGACGGTTAGGTAAACAATGAGCCAGCGATCAATCAACTCGCTAAGGTTCGATATCTCGAAAACCTATCTTCCGAAAAATTGAAAAATATGTAGCCGCACTTCAGAGGTCGCGAGCTGTCGTTTGAGGCTAGGAAAACAATAATCAGGCTATCGGTCGAATGGCTTTAGCTCGATATCACAAGAACATATTTTTCGATAAATCCACAACATGGTAGACGCTCACTAGAGGTCGTAAGTTGCTGTTTCTGGCTGAAAAAACAGGTAGCAAAAGTTCGAAAGACTCGCTACAGATCGATATCTCGGTAATCATTTTCTTAAATTCTTCAATTTTTGTTGGCGTCATTGAAAGATAGCAAGTTGTCGTTTAAAGTTTGGAAAATGATGAGCTAGCGCAAGTTCGACTTGTTATGGATAGATATCTCGAGAACCTGTCTTTCTAACAATTGAGTACTTGATAAACGCTGTCTAAAGATTGTTGGCTGTCGTTAGTGGCTCAAGAAACAGAGAACAGAAGATCGTACCACTCGATAATAACCAATATCTGGAAAACCTATTTCTCAAAATATTCACAACTTGGTAGACGCTATCTGGAAATCACGAGGTGTTGTTCCGAGATGTGAAAAAGATTAGCCAGCGATCGGTCGACTCGCTAACGATCGATATCTCGAAAACCTATTCTCCAAAAAGTTCGAAAATTGGATGACGCGCTTCAAAGGCCGCGAGCTGTAGTTCAAGGCTGGTAAAACACTAAGCAGGCGATCGGTCGAATCGCTAATGTTCGTTATGTTGAAAACCTATGTTTCGGAAAATTTCAAAATTGCTTGACGCTCCCTAAAAGTTGCGAGCTTTTGTTCAACGAAGGGAAGAAGGAGCAAGCGATCAGTCGACTAGCTCAGGTTTGATGTCTCTAAAACCTTTTGTAAGAGAAATGTATGAATGTTAAGACGCTATCTAGAAGTCGCAAGCTGGCGTTCGTGGCTGGAAACACAGTGAGCAGAAGATCGGTCGTCTCGCTCAGGTTTGATGTCTCGAAAACCTAATTTAAAAGAAATTTATAAATGTTGAGACGCTATCTAGAAGTCGCGAGCTGTCGTTTTTGGCTAGTAACACAGTAAGCAGAAGATCGATCGACTTGCTCAGGTTTGATATCTCGAAAACCTATAACCGAAAAATTGCAAAATTGGTAGACGCAGCCTAGGGGTCGCCAGTTGTCGTTAAGGCCGGGAAAACAAGCAGGCGATGGGACGACACGCTATAGAACATATCATGAATACCCACATATTTTCCGAACAATTTACTACTTGGTTGACGATATTCAGAGGTCACGAGTTTTCGCTTGGTCGACTGGCTGGAGATAATTATTTTGCAATCCTCCTTTCCCATAAATTCGAATCCTCGTTAACGAGTTTTGTAAATAGCATGGTTTCGTTCACGGCTAGGAAAACAATGAGCCAGCGATCGATCGACTAGCTAAGGTTCGATATCTCGAAAACCTATCTTCCGAAAAATTCAAAAATTTGTAGCCGCACTCTAGGGGTCGCGAGCCGTCGTTTAAGGCTGGGAAAACAATAATCAGGCGATCGGTCGACTAGCTTCAGCTCAATATCACAAGAAAATATTTATCGATGAATCCACGACTTGGTAGATGCTCTATAGAGGTCGTAAGTTGCTGTTTTTGGCTAGAGAAACAGTGAGCGAAAGTTCGGACGACTCGCTAGAGATCGATATTTCGAAAACCAGTATTCAAAAAAATTTGGATTTCCGTGGACGCTCTTGAGAGATAGCAAGTTGTCGTTTGAAGTGTGAAAAATGATAAGCTAGCGCAAGTTCAACTTGTTATAAAACAATATCTCGAAAACCTATTTTTCTAACAATTCAGTACTCCATAGACGCTATCTAGAGGTTGTTAGCTGTTGTAAGTGTTCAAGAAACAGGTAACAGAAGATCGTACCACTCGATAAAGACCAATAGCTGGAAAACCTATTTTTTAAAAAATTTACAACTCGGTAAACGCTATCTAAAGATCACGAGATGTTGTTCCGAGATGTGAAAAAGATGAGCCAGCGATCGGTCGACTCGCTAAGATCAGATATCTCGAAAACCTATTCACCAAAAAGTTCGGAAATTTGTTGACGCCCTTTAAAAGGCCGCGAGCTGTCGTTCAAGGCTGATAAAACACTGAGCAGGCGATGGGTCGACACGATATAGATCAATATTATGAATACCTAAATATTTTCCGAAAAATTTACCACTCCGTTAACGATATTCAGATGTCACGAGTTGTCGCTCGGTCGACTTGCTGACGATAATTATCTTGCAAACCTTCTTCCCTATAGATTCAGGTCCTCGTAAACGATTTTTGAAAGTAGCATGGTTTGGTTCACGGCTAGGGAAACAATGAGCCGGCGATCGATCGACTCGCTAAGGTTCGATATCTCGTAAACCTATCTTTCGAAAAATTTAAAAATTTGTAGCCGCACTCTAGAGGTCGCGAGCTGTCGTTTAAGGCTAGGAAAACAATATTCAGGCGACCGGTCGACTAGCATCAGCTCGATATCACACGAACATATTTTTCGATAATTCTACAACTTGTCAGACGCTCTCTAGAGATCGGAAGTTGCTGTTTTTGGCTAAGGAAACAGTGAGCAAAAGTTCAAACTACTCGCCAGAGATCGATATCTTTAAAACAGTTTTCCAAAAAATTTGAATTTACGTGGACGCTCTTGAGAGTTAGCGAGTTGTCGTTTGAAGTTCGGAAAATCATAAGCTAGCAAAAGTGTGACTTGTTATGGATAGATATCTCGGAAACCTATTTTTATAACAATTCAGTACTTATAGATGCTCTCTAGGAATTGTTACCTGTCGTTAATGGCTCAAGAAACAAAAAACAGAAGATCGTACTACTCAATAATGACTAATATCTGGAAAACCTATTTCTGAAAACATTTACAACTTGGCAGACGCTATCTCGAGATCACGAGGTGTTGTTCCGAGATGTGAAAAAGATGAGCCAGCGATCGGTCGACTCGCTAAGATTCGATATCTCGTAAACCTTTCCTCTAATAAGTTCGTAAAATTGGTTAACGCCGTTTAGAGGCCGCAAGCTGTCGTTTAAGGCAGATAAAACACTAAGCAGGCGATGGGTCGACACGCTATAGATCAATATCATGAATACCTACATATTTTTCAAAAAATTT
Source organism: Platygaster equestris (assembly GCA_030522785.1). Taxonomy (NCBI): domain Eukaryota; kingdom Metazoa; phylum Arthropoda; class Insecta; order Hymenoptera; family Platygastridae; genus Platygaster; species Platygaster equestris. The sequence continues at coordinate 5,168 of JAPYZK010002796.1, read as the reverse complement.
ACTACTCGGTTGACGATATTTAGAGGTCACGAGTTGTCACTCGGTCGACAGGCTAAAGATAATCATCTTGCAAACCTTCTTTCCTATAGATTTAAATCTTAGTGAACGATTTTTGAAAATAGCATTGTGTTGTTCACGGTTAGGAAAACAATGAGCCAGCGATCGATGGACTCGCTAAGGTTCGATATCTCGGATACCTATCTTCCGAAAAATTCAAAAATTTGTAGCCGCACTCTAGAGGTCGCGAGCTGTCGTTTAAGGCTAGGTAAACAATTATCAGGCGATCGGTCGACTAGGTTAAGCTCGATATCACAAGAACATATTTTTCCATAAATCCACAACTTGGTCGACGCTCTCTAGAGGTCGGAAGTTGCTGTTTTTGGCTAAAGAAACAGTCAGCAACAATTCGAACGACTCAGTAGAGATCGACATCTCGAAAAAAAGTTTTAACAAAAAATTTGAATTCTGATAGACGCTCTTGAGCGATAGCAAGTTGTCGTTGAACTATAGGGAATGATGAGCTAGCGAAAGTGCGACTTGTTATGGATCGATATCTCGAAAACCTATTTTTCTAACAATTCAGTACCTTATAGACGCTCTCTAGAGTTTGTGAGCTGTCGTTAGTGGCTTAAGAAACAGAGAACAGAAGAACGTATCACTCGATAAAGACCAATATCTGGAAAACCTATTTTTAAAAAAATTGACAACTTCGTAGACGCTATCTAGAGATCACGAGGTGTTGTTTCGAGGTCTGAAGAAGATGTGTAAGCGATCATTCGACTAGCTGAGAACCGATATCTCGGGAACCTATTTTCCAAAAAGTTCGAAAATAAGTTGACGCCCTTCAGAGGCCGCTAGCTGTCGTTTAAGGCTGGTGAAACACTAAGCAGGCGATCGGTCGAATCGCTAATGTTCGTTATCTCGAAAACCTATGTTTCGGAAAATTTCGAAATTGCTGGACGCACCTTCGATGTCGAGAGCTGGCGTTCAACGATGAAGAGAAGATGCGAGCGATCGGTCGACTTGCTGAGGTTTGATGTCTCAAAAACCTATTTCATTAGAAATTTATATATTTTGAGACGCTATTCATCAGTCGCGTGCTGTCGTCTGTGGCTGGAAACACAGTGAGCAGAAGATTGTTCTACTCGCTCAGGCTTGATATATCGAAAACCTATAACCAAAAAATTGCCAAATTGGTAGACGCAGTCTAGAAGTCGCCAGTTGTCGTTAAGGCCGGAAAAACAAAGAGCAGTCGATCGGTCGAATCGCAATGGATAGATACAAAAACTAATTTTACGATGAGTTCACAACTCAATAGACGCTCTTTAGAGGTCCTGAGCTGTCGTTTGTTGATGTAGAAACAGTAAGCAGAAGATCTGTCGACTCGCTAAAGATCGATATCTCGAAAACGTATTTTCCGAAAAATTCATGTCTTCTAGGAAACTCTCTAGAAATAGCAAGCTGTAGTTCAGGGCTGGTAAAGCAACGAGCAGGCGATGGGTCGACACGCTATAGATCGATATCATAAATACCTACATATTTTCCGAAAAATTTACTACTCGGTTCACGATATTCAGAGGTCACGTGTTGTCGCTCGGTCGACTGGCTAAGGATAATTATCTTGCAAACCTTCTCTCCGATAGATTCGAATCTTCGCGAACGCATTTTCAGAATAGCATGGTGCCATTTATGTCTAGGACAACGATGAGCCAGCGATTGATCTTCTCGCTAAGGTTCGATACCACGAAAACCTATCTTTCGAATGATTCAAAAATTTGCCGCCGCACTCTAGAGGTTGTGAGTTGTCAATAGTGGTTCAATAAACAGAGAACAGAAGATCGTACTACTCGATAAAGGCCAATATCTGGAAATCCTATTTTTCAAAAAATTTACAACTTGGTAGACGCTATCTAGAGATCACGAGGTGTTGTTCCGAGAAGTGAAAAAGATGAGCTAGCGATAGGTCAACTCGCTAAGATCCGATATCTCGAAAACCTAACTTCCAAAAAGTTCGGAAATTGGTCGACGCCCTCCAGAGGCCGTGAGCTGTCGCTTAAGGCTGGGAAAACACTGAGCAGGCGATGGGACAACACGCTATAGATCGATATCATAAATACCTACATATTTTCCAAAAAATTTACTACTCGGTTGACGATATTAAGAGGTCACGAAATGTCGCCCCGTCTAATGGCTGAAGATAATTATCTTGCAAACCTTCTTTGCTATATATTCAAGTCTTCGTGAACGATTTTCAAAAGTAGCATGGTGTCCTTCACGGCTAGGAAAACAATGAGCCAGCGATCGATCGACTGGCTCCCGAAAACCTATCTTCCGGATAATCTAAAAATTTGCAGCCTCACTCTAGAGGTTTCGAGCTGTCGTTAAAGGCTAGGAAAACAATAATCAGGAGATCGGTCGACTAGGTTAAGCTCGATATCACAAGAACATATTTTTCGATAAATCCACAACTTGGTCGACGCTCTCTAGAGGTCGGAAGTTGCTGTTTTTGGCTGAAGAAACAGTCAGCAACAATTCGTACGACTCAGTAGAGATCGACATCTCGAAAAAAAGTTTTTCAAAAAATTTGAATTCTTATAGACGCTCTTGAGCGATAGCAAGTTGTCATTGAACTTTAGGAAATGATGAGCTAGCGAAAGTGCGACTTGTTATGGATCGATATCTCGAAAACCTATTTTTTAAGAATCCAGTACATGATGAACGCTCTCTAGAAAATGTTAGCTCTCGTTAGTTGCTTCAGGAACGGAAAACAGAAGATCGTACCACTCGATAAAGACCAATTTCTGAAAAACCTATTTTTCAAAAAATTTACAATTCGGTAGACACTATCTAGAGTTAATGAAGTGTTGTTTCGAGATGTGAAAAAGATGAGCCAGCGATCGGACGACTCGCTAAGATCCGATATCTCGAAAACCTATTCTCCAAAAAGTTCGAAAATCGGTTGACGCCCTTCAGAGGCCGCGAGCTGTCGTTCAAGGCTGGTAAAACACGAAGCAGGCGATCGGTCGAATCGCTAATGTTCGTTATCTTGACACCTATGTTTAGGATTATTTCATAAATGCTTGACGCACCCTGGAGGTCGCGAGCTCTCGTTTAAGAAGGGAAGAAGAAGCAAGAGATCAGTTGACTTGCTTAGGTTCGATGACTCGAAAACCTATTTTAAAAGAAATTTATGAATGTTGAGACGCTATCTAGAAGTCGCGAGCTGTCGTTCGTGGCTGGGAACACAGTGAGCAGAAGATTGTTCTACTCGCTCAGGTTTGATATCTCGAGAACCTATATCCGAAAAATTGCCAAATTGGTAGACGCAGTCTATGAGTCGCCAGTTGTCGTTAAGGCCGGGAACACAAAGAGCAATCGATCGGGCGAATCGCAATGGATAGATACAAGAATTAATTTTACGATGAAGTTACAACTCAATAGACGCTCTTTATAGGTCCTGAGCTGTCGTTTGTTAATGGAGAAACAGTAAGCAGAAGATCTGTCGACTGGCTAACGATCGATATCTCGAAAACGTATTTTCTAAAAAATTCATATCTTCTAGGAAACTCTCTAGAAATAGCAAGTTGTAGTTCAGGGCTAGTAAAGCAAGGAGCAGGCGATGGGTCGACACGCTATAGATCGATATCATAAATACCTACATATTTTCCGAAAAATTTACTACTCGGATGACGATATTCAGAGGTCACGAGTTGTCGCTTGGTCGACTGACTGAGGATAATCATCTTGCAAACCTTCTCTCCGATAGATTCGAATCTTCGTAAACGCTTTTTAAAGATAGTATGGTGTCGTTCACGGCTAGGAAAACGATGAGGCAGCGATTGATCGTCTCGCTAAGGTTCGATATCAAGAAAACCTCTCTTCCGCAAAATTCAAGAATTTGTAGCCACACTCTAGAGGTCGCGAGCTGTCCATTAAGGCTAGGATAAGTGTAATTAGACGATCGGTCGACTAGCTTCAGCTCGATATCACAAGAACATATTTTTCGATAAATCCACACCTTGGTAGACGCTCTCTAAAGGTCGGAAGTTGCTGTTTTTGGCTGAAGAAACAGTGAGCAAAAGTTCGGACGACTCGCTAGAGATCGATATCTCGAAAACCAGTTTTTCAAAAAATTCGAATTACCGTGGACGCTCTTGAGAGATAGCAAGTTCTCGTTTGAAGTCTGGAAAATGATGAGCTAGCGAAAGTTCGACTTGTTATGGATCGATATCTCGAAAACCTATTTTTTCAACACTTCAGTACTTGATAGACGTTCTCTAGATGTTGTTCGCTGTCGTTAGTGCCTCAAAAGACAGATTGCAGAAGATCGTACCACTTGATAAAAACCAATATCTGGAAAACCTATTTTTCAAAAAATTTACAACTTGGTAGACGCTATCTAGAGATCACGAGGTGTTGTTCCGAGATTTGAAAAAGATGAGCCAGCGATCGGTCGACTCGCAAAGACCCGATCTCTTGAAAACCTATCCTCTAAACAGTTCAAAAATTGGTTGACGCCCTTTAGAGGCCGCGAGCTTTTGTTCAAGGCTGGTAAAACACTAAGCAGGTGATGGGTCGACACGCTATAGATCGATATAATGGATACCTACATATTGTCCGGAAAATTTACTACTCGGTTGACGATATTCAGACGTCACGAGTTGTCGCTCGTTCGACTGGCTGAAGATAATTATCTTGCAAACCTTCTTTCCTCTAGATTCGAATCTACGTGGAAGCTTATCAAAAATATCATGGTGTCGTTCGCGACTAGAAAAACTATGAGCCAGCGATCGATCGACTCTTTAAGGTTCGATATCTCGAAAACCTAACTTCTGAAAAATTCCAAAGTTTGTAGCCGCACTGTAGAGGTCGCGAGCTGTCGTTTAAGGCTAGGAAAACAATAATCAGGCGATCGGTCGACTAGCTTCAGCTTGATATCACAAGATCATATTTTTCGATAAATCCGCAACTTGGTAGACGCTCTCTAGAGGTCGTAAGTTGCTGTTTCTGGCTGAAGAAACAGTGAGAAAAAGTTCAAACGACTCGCTAGAGATCGATATCTCGACCTCGACGTCGTGAAAATTAATAATATGTGATTGACGCCAAGAATCACTATACAGGAATATAACGATGTTAATTGTTTTCTACCCTCAGATACCGACTTTTTG
>JAPYZK010002795.1:0-13623 GCA_030522785.1 Platygaster equestris | reverse complement strand
AACGACTGATTTTGTGAGAGAGAAAAGGATAGTTGCGTAGTTGCAACTGTTTTCAAATTTTTAAATCTACGGAATTTTCAGAATTTCAAAGTTTTCTAGCTGAGAAACTCAAAAGTGGTCGATGTATCGAAGTTCAGGAGATATTGGAAATTCCAAAGTTGTAAAGATTTCGGAAATTCAAAGTTTCGAGAATTTGGGAGAGTTTTCAAGTTTAGCAGATCTTCGAAAAATCGTGGAGTTTCAAATTTTAGAATTTTTAAGTTTTGTATACTCAGTCTGGAGTGCTTGGGATTTCGCAGAATTTTAGGTTTTAGAGATTTTCGAATTTTCGAGGTTCTTCGAACGTGAATCGATTTCGATCTATACATTCTTACAAAATATGTGAGAAAAAGATTCGACACACTTTACCTTACATGAATGAATCCCACTGACACACCCGATCGTTCATGCAGTCGTCGAATTTATGCAGCACGTAATCATCGAATAACGATTATGAAAGACGACAATATCCGGCCACGAAAGCACGGCGTCACGGTCGCGCACCCGGGATAATCCGATCGATTACGTTGCGTTGAAATATTTATCGTCGCTGCATTAGACAAACGCTGTGTATGCATGGGAGCGCGGCATGTGGAATCGCGTTTTTGCGACGAGCCCAGGTCGGTATGATCGATTTCCTAGACTCGTCCGAAATCGCAGTCAGCGCTGTTTCCTCCCTCGTTCTCCCTTCGAAATTCCCCGATACAAGCTAGCCAGGCACGGTCACAATTACGCCGCCGACGTCGAGGCGCTAAAAAATTGAACGGAAAAATTCGGACGGGAGCCATTTTTATTTCGGGCGTTGCACGTTTTTCGCGGTCCCCGCTTTTTTATCGGCCAGGAACAATTGGCCGACTCTCCCTGTAACTCACGCTCGTTCTTTTTACGCGCTCGCTTGAGTTAAAGCGTGAATTGCGGAGTTTTCCTGAATTTCGATTGAACGTTTTCATTCCGGAACGGTTCAAAATGGTCTTTTTGCTATTGACAGTTGTATTTTCATAGAGTAGAGATGAGCAAAATGATGTCGTCTTTTATTCCCTATAAAATCATCGAAAAAAGGGATAGGAAATTTTGAGCAGAAAACAAACACTCGGCAATTGTCGATAAACAGCCGACAAACATCCAAGATATTTGCAGCAGGCGCAACAACGAATTGCCGTTGTCTTATGATGCCAGAAAAATGTAACCATGTTATTTCGCGTGAGAGAGGCGGAAAAAGAATGGGTGAGGGGCGCGCATCAGCGCATGATTGCACAACCGGAAAATGCGGGAATATTTATGTTCACGATGTCGTGCACGAAAACGCGTGCAATCTAGTGAACGTCATCAGGAATATATATATATACATTCGTACGCTTTGTGAGTCTGCGAGGTCAATTCTGAGCTTGTGAATGACCAGAACAATTTTCACTTTGCCCGGCTTGTGCTGGCGTGCTCTTTGCTCCTCGCAGGCCTCGCAAAATTTAGAGGCTGCGAAGAAATGTCTCGATTGTCTGGTCCTTTGGGATTGTTCGCTTCCCTTCGGATTGCTGGTTTTTCAGTGGCAATTTCGGAGTGGTTCAGAGAAAAAGAGAGCGCGAATTTCATAAATTGTCGTCTCGTAAGTTCATAGCTTCGAAGTATACGCTAGAGTGAAGTTTTCAAACTTATAAGTGTTGAACTTGAATCCGGAATTTTCGTTAAGATATTTAAAAAGATTATTGTACAGAGGTTTTCGCTGTTCGTGGATTTTTACCTTTTTGAAGTGACAATCTTTTGTCATTATTTCCATGTGTAGCTAGGCATTGCTAAATAGCCGTGTACGAACAAAGCTTCGACGCGAAAATTAACACCGCTGTCTCGGGAACGTGTGAATGGTAATTATTAGGATTGATAATTTTCTGGGATCAATTATGAAGCCAGGCAGTCGAAAACCAGTGCTCGGGTGACGTATCGCCCTCGTTTTTCTCGCGCACATTTGACCCCACGAGTGTGATTGATGGACGCCCTTTATGAGCCTGAGTGCAATTAATGGCCTGGTCAACGATTCCGAGTTTCTCTTTCACGGAGACGGAAAATCGAATATGGTTGAGCTTTTCTCACTACAGTTTCATGTATTTCTCTGCTATAGTGGATTAGAGTTGTTTTGGAGTGTCATTTGGTATTCTATCCTACCTCGCACTTTTTTCGTTACTATTGAAAAGTCATTTATATAATACATTTTCATGTTAGAGGAAGTTCACCGAGGTATATAAAAAAATCGAAATATCAATGGACCGTACGATTGTACAAACTTGTGCTATTTATAGGGATTCTACTCCAACATTGAATCTCTCTTCATTCATCTCACGCATGACCTTATTTTTCTGTTTCCTCCAAATCACCGCTCGCGACAATTTATGGCCTGGGCGAAACTGACTAATTCCAGCGTCCGTTACAAAGACGCACTCAGCACGTAAAGTGTCCTAACACTTTTAAGCATTTAGCCCCGCATCGTTCATTATACTTGTCGCAAAAAGTTCGCGCTTAATTTCTCACAAACGGCTTTGCCAGAAGTTTAGTCGTTCAACACTTTGCAGAAAAATGTTTCGCGTACTTGTGCATTATGGAACTTGGGTCGTGGAACAAAGCTCCTCACTTTTTAGCCCAGAAAAAGTGTCGCATTCGTTGGAAAGTGACTTTTTTCAGGACTCATTGTTTCGAGAGCGCTAAAACGTCGCGAAACGTCCGATGATTCACGCTTAATTTGCGAATTTAGGGGGCTATTTTTTAGTATACGACCCTCATAGGGAAAATCGTGATTTGCATGACTGTTCAGCAGAGAGGAATTCGCATTCGATGCACCTTCTGTGTCGAAAATATCGTAGAAAACATGACCTTGGTTCTCGATACATCATACATATTTTTAGTTCGTGGATTATTCAATTTGGATCCTAGGTAATTTTTCTAAATCTCAAAACCTATTAATTTATAAAAATAAACACTTGAAATTTATAATCTTTCAGGAATTTGAAAATAGTATCCATCACGTTAATATATCACAAAAATCACACTCACTTGATTTTAACAGAACCCAATTAATAATTCTTATGCTGAAGGCGCGTAAAACACTTATTTCCGCCCCAAAGTGCACCAAACCCATGAACGTGAGAGTAATCGATACGTTACTCTGGTTTCGTTTTGTCTCTCAATTTCTAAAAGAGCTTCATGAATACCGAATAGTTTAGACTGCACGAGCCCCTACAAAACCGTCCCAGGAACGCCGCCTGGCACGAATGCGATAAAATATCCCGCCTTGATAAAGTCTGCTCGTGGAGCATCGTCACATGTGGGTAATGGGATTTGGATGACCAATAAAAGCGACTTTTTACCAGCTGGGAATTATCTTATCGGACTTAATTATGTTTTGGTCACTTGAATTACAATGCCGGCATTACCGCCGGCGCGCTTAGCTTCTTATTACCCCGACGGCCGGAACATCTGCTTTTGAGCGCCGTGATTTACGACGCAACTTTGGTTATCAGGGAAGAAAATTGGGCTGTCCGAGACTTTCTGATTAATACGCGTCAGTAGCTGACCTATGTCCACTGTCGCGAGGGGGAAGTTCTTGCACAATAGTCGGTGTCTCGAGGTTCTCCTTATTTCGAATATTCATGGTTGTGGAATTTGCTGGGGTTCGTTTCGAGGATTCGAAGAGAGGGGGAAAGGGTGGTGAATGAGGGATTCGTGTAATCTGCGAGACATAATATGTCAGTGTTCCAGAAGTTAATCACAATGGATTTCATTCTCAGCATTTCAAGAATAGATTTTCATGTACTATCAGAGAGTTCAGAGTAATGATGATAGATTGACATACATTAACGTTCCTTTGCAATATTATCACTCTATCTATGATCAGCGTAAACCATTTCGTTAGTGTGTGACGTGGTGACAGTGAAAGTGTAAAATACTTCACGAAATTTACACTTGATCATGATTAACTTAATATTATATGCGGACGACAGCTCATTTGCATGCATTAGCTGTTATTGATAATGACATGGATAATGGTTTACACTGATCATCATCCTTCATTACCTTTCTGGATACAGTAATGTTGCGATGTATCTTCTATTCAGTGGTATAATTGCATGATTAACGACGGTCGTACGCTATCTCCATTTGACTGTGAACCTAATAAATCACGTTTCCATACTAGTAACGATTATTTCTTTTGGTTTGAGAACCTTACGCATTTTCCGAGAAAACTTCGAATGATATGTTAATCAATTCTGGGTTCGATCTAACTCCATTGAAAATGACAGTGGCCAAAGCTTAATCTCCCAACTGCACTCCGCGAGAACCCTCTGGACTTTGGTAGTAACACACAAACTCCTACAATTTATAGTTGGCCCAAATGTTACAACTGGGACAACTTTGTTTTTGGAATTTCACCAATTTCTCAGGATCCACTGCAAAGCGACGTGTGAGATCCATTTTGTTGAAACAATTTAAATTAAATCGCGATAATCCGCCATGGAATGAGACGATCTTTTTGAGTCAACATTTTCTGTAATTATCGCTCGCTTTGAAATTTCTTACGGGAGCGCTGTTTGAAATGACCACTGAAGTTATCTGAAGCGAAGTTAGAACTTGTTCAATCCATGAGGATTAAGAAGGGGTTGGGGCGGAGATTTTTTCAGGGGTAGGATTTGAGCGTGAAGGATGTTTTTATCCTTGTCTAGTGAGAAATGTGGGGGACCGTTTTTCTCTCTTGTTCGTGAGAACGCTCGGTAAACACTTTTGGCGGAACGCCAAGCTGGCCACGTAACGAAAGTGAAAGACAAAAACTGGATAAATGGTAGTTGCATGAAGAGGGTGGACATATCTATTGCTGCCCGGAGTGGTAGTTTTGGGAACGTAGAAACTTGAGGTTGACTCCCACGTTTTATTATGTGTTTTTGTTCTGCTGTTGACGTTCGGTTTTACTATTTACTGTGTGTGATACGATAATGTTGAAGATTTTACTTGTGATATTTTATACTTTATGGAATTCGTCAAATTCGGACGACAGCTGAAACTTTATTGGGAACGATTATGAAAATGATGGAATTGTCGTATTGACTGAATTTAATGATTTTGAAAGTCACAGGGTGGAAGAGTAAAGTCGGCGCCAATATTTTTTGTATACTCGTACATGCATAACTGACACATTTAATCACATTATACATGTAAAATGGATCTCTTTTATGCTTGTAAAAAGTTTTCAATTCCGAGCTTACACATATACGCCACGTTCGTTTCCATGTTCCACGGATTACTCTATAATGGAAACCGAGAAATGTGCAGCATGCATTTTTAATTGTCATGTACGTTTCCATTTTCGACGCCTGCATTGCATCGTGGAGAAAATAGAACGCTAACAATGCATTATCCAATGCGATGGCTCACGTTAATAATTCCGTAGACTCATATGTCACTAATCCAAAGCCAGAGTTAAATATCGTCGACATAAAGGTTTTCGTCGGTAGTTCAACACACACAAATTTCACATGTTCATGTTTTTGACGCAGCGTACATGATTACAAAAAAATAATTCATAGGACTTGAAAATCGTAAAGATCAGTTACTGTAAAAATAGCCAATGAAGGGTGGTATGTAATCCTCGATTCAATTACGAATTTTTACACACAAAAAAATGGAATATTATGCACTTCTACTCTCGAAGATACACCATTACATGTAAAAATATTCTTTCGTAAATCTTTTTATATTTGTTACTTTTTTCAAGAACATATACATGTACGAGCAACTCCATTTCCACTGCGAAAAATGAGTTTTCACAAACAATGTAACATCACCGTTCCTCTATGCACTTTTTTTCTGAATGGCGAAAGTATAATAAAACGAGAAAAACAACATGTAGTTCCTCTGAATGGCAAAAATGGAACAATGGAATTGTTCTGGTGATTCGATGCAATCGAGACTCGCCCTAACCTTCGCGCCGAGCTCTAGAGCCCTTGATTTCTTTCATTCTCTTGCCGCTCGGCCTGATTTACCTCACCGAATCGATTCATCGTTTTCGAAAAGCGCACGCCCGCGTGAATTCGGGAGCTCGCGCGTCTGCACTTTTTGACGCTCGATGTGTCACAGTTGTGTCGACGTTGCCACGCACCCTCTTCGCCGCCGGATTCATTTGCCTGCGCGCTTACACAGCAAGGAAGGCGGCTGAGTGCGCGGGGTATTGTTTCAATTTGAGTGCTGTCTCTCCGTTTTCATCATAATTTCCAATTAATTCGGTGCGACGGGATGACTTCCATTGGTGTCAGAGGTTATCTTATCTAGGGCGATACGGCATCGAGCGTATCATCGTTCATTATCGGAATTATTTTTCTTGTCGATTGGAAACAGGGGTTGATGGATGATTGCGGAGCTGAATGTAGTATAAGGCGATGGTGGAAGTTAAATGAGAGGTGAAGAGATAAGAATAATTTAAAATACTTTGAAAATTCCAAAATCCTGATACATATACATTTTCAGATATTTGTGACAGCTGAATGTTGCCACACGAAATTATCAGTGGTACAATGAGCGTTTTTGTTGGAATCCTCACACCTTTGACTAATCTAGAAACTGCGACAGATTCTACGATATCAAAGGTGAATTATTGTCACGCGGATGATATTTCAGCAACGACGGAATAAGTGGGTTATTATATGAAACTGTCTGTGGTACATCCGACACGGAAATTGCTTATGCATTAAGCAAATACTAGACAGACATTCTATGGTAGAACGGCTGTTGAGAGCACATAACGTACACGTATTCCCGATTCCCATTCGGCATGTCTCTTGTCGAGCCTTCTGGGTTGTGCCTTTCACCCACGCATGGCGAACACGTTTTATTACACGTGTGTAAGTGCTACTCGATCGATCTTGCGGCTGATAAGGGGGTCTCATTAATGCGTATAGATTCTGGGTTTGGTAGTTGGGTATATTATAACACCTACGTTCAGATCGAAATAGTTTTGAATGTGAAATTTATGTGTTCATCAAGAAAAATTTCACAATGAAATTTATTTGTTGATCAAGAAAAATTTCATATGTTCTTCATCCACAAGAACATCTTAAAAAGGAAAAACTCGAGAAGAAATTTGCCTGCAATCATCACTGAATTCAATAAATTCATTCTCGAGTTCTAGATGATAATATCTCCCCTAAATATGCAGTTCAGGTTACATGTCCGACGAGTATCAGCAATTCAGGTCTCAGATAATCCGTGTTCCAGAAGCTATAATTGCAACAATAAACGTCACTCTATTCCCACTTTCCATTGTTCTTCGAATGAATGTAGGGAAGGGTGAAACCGAATAAATTCGAATCATTCGGTCGGTCACGCACGCTTCGCGTGTAACTCATACTGAGTTATGTGCGACAATGAATTCGAGATAGCGATAAATACCCGATGCCCGAGTTAATATTTGCACCTTCGAATGGCTCCGAATGCAATTCAACTCCAAATTTCGTAGGCGGAAAATCCAGGAACGAAACTGCTCCACTGATTCGGAGATTGTGAATCTTTTTCACTCCACACTGTAATCGAATGCGGAGGATCCTCCCTGAATTGAATGTGATTGAGATAAGTCGGTCGCAAATCATTTTGAAGCATCGCCGGATGATCTTAATCGCGATTTGACGTACGAGGAAAATACGGGGCTAGTTGAAAACTCCGTTCTCCAAAAGTTTTTTTCGAGTTAATGCATTTCCCGCGTTATCCCGGGGAAAAAAGTGATTTTTTGATTCAGAACTTTGTTGTTCGCCGAGTGGCAAAACACAATATACATCGGATTCGATTTCTCTCTGCCTCACGCAAATGCACTTTACGTATTGCGCAGTCCATATTTCTTCGTACATTCATACAAAAGGTTCCACTAAATATAGTACGACGCTTCTACAACATTGCGCTGCAGCAGGTGTGCCGACCATTTCGCGTAAAAACCCTGGGGGCTTCGAGGCACAAAATGGAATCGATCGGTCCGGTCTTGAATCTGACCTTAACTGCTCGCGCGTGGTGGCATGAAAGACAACAACATCGCTTTCGAGGCGAACATTGCTTTTCCGAACAATTGTGCAGGGAAAGATCGACAAGTATTTTTTGAGTGACTTTTACTATACTTTGGAGGAGTCTATACTTTTTCTCAATTAATGTGACATTGTTCGAATGATAAGAAAAATGTCAAACAGTCTGGAGAAACTATTGAAATAAATCTGAATAGAAGTGAAAGTAGATTATACTTGATATAAAAAATCCTCGGAGGATTAGAGGCAAGAATTTTCATCTTGGGTTTCAAAACGATGAATCATGTCACGTTTGCTGGAAAGTATAAATGAAATCGAAAAAGAGAGAAAAAGTTCGATGGATTGAGGGGTGAGAACTGTAGTGCGGGGTAAGAGAATAAGTAGGGAGCATAAGCGAGAAGCTGAGATGGTGGCAAGACAGTAAATAAAACGTCAGTCGCTGCTCTGTTTACTGTTCTCGACAATGGCGGTCTTGTTGGTTTGTCCTTCAATAATCGGATCAATGAGGGTGGAACAAAAAGTTTGCTGCGATTGGTAAGTAGGTGATTTCACTGAAATAGGTAGGAAATTTTCGAATTGCGGGACCAATTTAAGAATGATAAGTACATGCTGTTGTTCTAATTATATAGTCATATAGTCCACTTGTATTTTTCTAACATTCTTGCATTTGTCGAAACTTGCGCACAATTATGATAAATCCTACCGAAAAGTATGAATTCCAAGCTCGAAATGTCCGAGAATCGCATCCAAAGCTGATTATATCGACCGTATAAATAATAATAATGTTGCATTGAATTGGATTTCCACATTTTACGAGAATTTGTAGGTACCTTACAAAGCCACTCACTGGAAACTCGGCACGGTCTGAAATTTCATCCCCCGTACGACTTGCGCTCATGAATTCTCCTGAACTTTCCAAGAACAGCTTCCTAAGTGAAACATTTCGACTATCGATGAGAATGTACCATACACTACTTCGAGTAGCGTCGGCGTTCTTCTTCAGCTTTCTATGAAATTCGCAAAAACGTTCTTATTTAGTATTTGCATTATTTTAATAATCCGGCAAGAATTAGGATCGATCCTGAAAGTTTGCAAAATCATACTGAGAAGGAAATTCTATCATCGGATTTTTGAGTCACCTTCGATCTCTTTCCACAGTACAATAATCTATTATTCCACATATGGACATGAGTATGATAGAAATTTGTGTGTAATAAAAATTGCGTTATTTTATAGAATACATTTCTCTTTTAAGTGACATTATTCGTTTTTGTAATGAAAGCCTTCGATAAAGTTAACTAGCTCGTGTTTTTTTTTTTTTTTTTATAAGAAATCGAGGTTTTTCACATTCTCGTGAAAAGTTGTTGGTGCAAATACGTTGCGACGCTATGGCGCAATCAACAGTCCACGACTTAGTTTGCACGTGCGGCGGATGTAATGCAACTACAGACCCACACTCGTATTCTCGTTAAATTTCAGGTCAGGTTACTGAAGCTTTTTGGCCGGGCCGTTGAATTCCACAGTATATGCTCTACTTTACAAACATTTGAGGAGAAGCACATTATTTCGTTCGGCGTTTGATTTGTAACTTTGCGTATTATGACGATTTAGAGTATGGTTTCAAGTATTTTCGTCTTTTTTCTCCAACTTTGGATGCCAATTTTGTGATCATTAGAAAGAATAGAAATTTCTGTAGAAATAAATGTGAAACGAAGTTTGACTATAGATATTCAATATTAATGAAAGTTCTCTAAAATAAAACAAAAATACAAAACTCGAAGATCTTGTTGAACGAGGTGAATCTGGAGGCGTGAATTAAATTATTGTTGGGGATTTCGTAGATAATGTCTTTCATCTCTGTTTTTCTCGCGACAATCTCGTTTCTGAAAGTGGTATGTGATAATGTTACATTTGAAACGTTAACTTATATTGCACCGAGGATTACTACGTCGCCTCTTATCTACTCGCTCCAGATACCCCACTTTCCACAAGAGACGTTTTTGCGTTTGTGCGGCTCGGTCCGCTGGAACGCATATTTCAATTTATTACATTCCCCGTTTCCCGCAACATCCACCGGAATCCCGTTGGGCGAGGGAAAGAGCCACTCCTGGTGACCCACGGACAAAAACGTAATTGGTGGTCGAAAAATAGTTCCTACGATGAATTTAGCATCACAATAGGTCAAATTAAGTGGTTTTATTAGTATAATTTTTGAGTAACCTTTATTTCTATGAAGAATTATTTCATTGTTGTGCATGTTTTTTGCTGGTTTTTTGCTCAGAAAAATTCCAGGAAAAAAATTAAGTCAGTGCGAGTTGCCTGCAGTTATTCAATTGACTTACAATTTAGACTTCTCGAACGGAATGAAGAAAACTAAACCATTCAGAATGCGGAACTCCCGGACGCTGGTTTTGCAACGTGCAATCATTTTCTTCGCGATTTTTTCATCAAAACGCACTTGAATTTTTGATTCTCATAACTTGTTCGTTCAAAGTTTCTGGCGCGCATCGCTTTACGGCCCAATCCTCAATTACTTTGTTAATTCGAAGCCAGGAGTCCGAGGCAAGAGTTTGAATTTCTAATTTTCTGCTTTATCTACGCAATTAATTAAATCTCGCTCAACGAGAAATTTCTATTATAACTTTCATCGTGCTCTTCGTTTTCGCGTTTTAAGAGACTTGGTATTATCACCGGGAATCCTTTTTGAAAACTGGAGAAATTCGTATAGCACTTACTCCATTCAATGGATCTGGAGCGATAAAAAACTTCTTTGAATGATATATTGGTCAAGCAATAATTTTTGTGATGCCATAATAATTTATCTTTCTAAATTCGTGATAATATTCTTTTTCCATTACTGTCCATAACTATAATAATTAGGGATTTAGCTAAACGAATTATTGGGGGAATAATTTTTCTTACTAATAAGTATAGAAAAACTCATGTAAGATTACACTGTGAAAAAACACATTATTCAAGAGCGCAACATAAAATCCGAGCACTTTCATTTGACGTCGCAAATCTAGACAAACGCGATGCATTTTAATACCACCGAAGATCGTCGTTATTCGCGTAAATTGTCGCAAGAAATTGCTCCCAAGCGCGGGCATTCATTTAAACGATCCTTCCGGTGTTGCTAACTACTTGACGAAATCCATCTTCCTGGCGCGATATATTCGTTTTCTCAAGGGGAATCCCATCGGCGCTATAAATGCAGCCATGACAATGGTAGCGATAACTTTCTAATTAGGGCTCTGTCTCCTGTTAATTATTCTCGTATGATTAATGGGACGCGGATATGCACCACCTATCAAGGCGTCTCCCCATCACTTTTGATGGATCCGGTACTTTAGGGTTGCGTCGGGGCCGAGGGTTTAAAAGAAGGTGTTGCCTGTGACTGGCGAGTCATCGTGAGTTTGAAAAAAGCGATTTTATCAGAATGAAAAGGGTCATATTTTCGATGGTATCAAGAGTATTGCTATCATTCGGAATGATGATGGACATGTATTATTTAAATAATTCCATTGTTACAAGCATGGAAAATACTTGTGAAAAAAAGGTTCCTTTATAGAGTAACAAGATTTATTCGTCACTTTTCGGGAGTTACTAGAGGGAAGGATAACAAAACGCTGATAATTTTAGCATGAGTTTTACTGCGACGACAATGCGTGCACACTTTTTCTCAACCGAAGTGAAGGATCGCGGGATTTTCTCAGCCAAAGTGTGGAAAAGTCGAGAAAAATGGGGACATCCGTTGCCGGGGCAAAAAGTAATATCGCGAACGCGAGTCCCGGCATTACCATGAGAAACCGATATCGTAGCGGGATTTGGTAAACAAGAGCTCAGTGCGGAACCTTTATTAATGTCAACACAGGCTGCGTTGCCCTTTATGCAGCGTCGTGAGGAAGTACCTGACCTTTGGTAATCTGCAATATACCAGTTGATGCCATGCGAGGAGCAATCAAGTATTGTTTTAGCACTGGATTTCGCTCGTGGCTCGAACATTGAACTGAGATTAAGGCTTCTATTTGGTTACGGCTGTTTGTTCCGGAAAACTTGGATTTGTGTCTTGAAATGCAGATTGATGGTGTTATTTATAATGTCATTTTTGTACAGTATGTTGGAACAAAAGTATAATGTGGTGAGATGGCAATCTTATCCTATGCTGTTTAAAGTTAAAAAATCTTGTAAAGAAGAATCTTTCTTTACAACTCGAGCAATTTCAAACTTTTTTATAAATCTTGGAGAATGTTGGATCAACTACCGTATTTAGTCAAAAATGAGCCGCACTCTTGGATTATCGGGAACGTTATAAAAATTCGAATCGATAGTCCACAGACGCGGATGAACGATATATAATCCTAGAGTCACTAGAGTCACAAGAGTCACGCATTCTCGCGAATCTAAAATAATTCATAAAATATTGGAATATTGGTTGATATTAATTGAGCTAGAGCTGAAATAGATAATCTACGAACAGTTCAACGGTTTTTGAACCCGTCTTTTTTTGGTAAAAATACCAGAATACCGCTGAGACTGATAAATCTAAGAGAATTTTTTTATTCACTCGTGATTGAGGATGACCTTTCATATTCTCAACAGATTATCGAAAACGTCATTAAAATTTCAATCGAAATAACAAAATATAATCCTAGAGTCACTAGAGTTACAAGAGTCATGCGTCCCCGTTACTCTAAGATAATTCATGTAATATTGAAATATTGATTGATATTGATGGATCTAGAGCTTAAATAGATAATCTGCGAATAGTTTCACGGTTTTTGAACCAGTCTTTCTTTTGTTAAAATACCAGAATACTCTGAAACTAATAGACCTGAATGAATTTTTTTCTATTCACTCGCGATTGAAAATGACCTTCTATTGCATTTACTTGAAGATAAGACGCTCACGATTAAAATCCGTAAACCGATTTTAGATTCCCAAATTAGTAAAAAATCGTTTGTGCTCGAATATGAGCGACTTGTTGAAAATTTAGGATAAAATATCAAAATTAGAATATTTGGGAGTCAAATTGAATATTCCGATGAAATTCGAATTTTTTGCGGTAGTTACATTTTTTCCACAAAGTGATTTTCAAAAAACGTGACGTTAACGTTTGAAATCAAACTGAAAATGTGGAAATAGGTCGTGAGAATTTTTTATCCACAGACAGCAAAAAATCGACGTGAAAACTGAAAATTTCATGAAAAATGGAATGGGTAATTCCGGGATGAAATGACATTTCTGTGAAAACTTTATCATGGTATGGAATCTAAAAAACAGCAAATATTATTTCTGGTGACAGAGTTTTGATTGAAAAATCGTCATATATATGAACTTTGGGGAGAAATTTCCGTGAAAGCCGCATCGGAGCATTTTTAAAAATTGACTTTAAAAGCACAAAATCTGTTAGTGATTGTACCTTCGATTCAGAAAATATGACTTTCAAACGAAAATGCTTGGATTCCATTATTTTCGGTTCAAAATCTTTTAAATTTTCAAAAATTACATCGTGAGTTTCAGAGATGAGGGAATGATTACTCCTGAC
>JAPYZK010002794.1:0-13250 GCA_030522785.1 Platygaster equestris | reverse complement strand
AATCAATGGGAAATAATGGGGATTGATGGAAAATGATGGGAATTCATGGTAAATGATGGGAACTATGAGAATTGATGGATATTAATGGGGATCGATGAGAAACTTACTGAATTGGCAGAAGCGACGGAGGGGGGGGGGGCGACCGCATGTTTTTTGTTATAATATATGGAGATAACAAATTCGTGAAAAATGTTTTTTCTTCCTGTCAGCCTAGTCGAATCTAATTCGGATGAAACATCAAATTTCGGAGAAATTGGTTTTGCCGATGCTTCAGTCAAGTCTAACTCGGCATAGTGAAAATGGACTGCATTTGAGTTAAATAGTGTCAATAGCGGTGAGAGTGACGCGTTGGTTAGCAACGATTATGTTACGTCGTCATCAGGGCGAGACTGCAGGCGAGTGGCTGCAAAGTGCCGCGGGATGATGGCATAAAGGAGACTCGTCCTGTGAGCGTTCATCATTTTCGCACCTTCGAAGG
Source organism: Platygaster equestris (assembly GCA_030522785.1). Taxonomy (NCBI): domain Eukaryota; kingdom Metazoa; phylum Arthropoda; class Insecta; order Hymenoptera; family Platygastridae; genus Platygaster; species Platygaster equestris. Next base: position 12,772 of record JAPYZK010002794.1, on the reverse strand, counting down.
ACGAGCCAGGCATAAATTAGAATCGAACTGTGCTGCAGGTGTCGTTTTCGCACCTTCGAAGGACGAGCCAGGCATAAATTAGAATCGAACTGTGCTGCAGGTGTCGTTTCGCTCCGTGGAAAAAGATTGGTGTTCAATTTATTGTTCAATTATTATATCGAGTAGAGAAACACCATGCGAATTTTTATAATATGAATAAACTCGTATGATGATCCATATCCATTCTGGCTAGCGACATTGAAAAAAATGATGACGAGGACGCAATTTATCTTGTGAGAATGTTAAAGCTTTCATCCTGCACGAGTGCAGCACCGCGGCGGCATTGCAGCCTCGTTATAATTTCGTAATCTTAATTGCCTACGTCAAGCTTTGAAGGCCCGGACTAATGTCATCGCGAGACGAATTATACGAGCTGGATATCAAGCTGCAGCAAAGAAGGAGTAGTGTATATATATGTTATAGCGGGAGTAGAGGCTCCAGGGCCCGCTGCATGCAGCAGGGCCACGGGCTTGACTCCAGGAATGATGTCTCTATAATGCATCAAGCGCGTATCTTAATATCAGCCTCGCGCTCACGTGAGTCACGCGTCAAGTCACATACATCACGTCCCCTCCCCTTCCCCTTTGCTGTATCGCCCAATAATCTCGCTTATCCTTTTATTCTCTTGTTCATTTTCTACGCTGCCTCGGATTACAAACTCGGCCACGAACAACGTATTTGTCATTCGCGTCGAGAGAAAAAAACTGCGAACCTAGCTCCGTCGCTGGCGATTTACGTTTTATTTCTTGTAATAATTGATGCTTCGGGCACAACGTAACTGTGCTGTCGGGAATTTGTTAGTTTTCGAGGTTTCGTTTCAGGGCAACTTGCGGTATAGTGGTTTTTTGGTTGCAGGGATTGGAACGCGATGGGCCGCGTGCAAGAGTCTTGGCCGACGTGAGCGAATTTCATTTCTTTGATGCTCATGCAGAGTGGAATCGGAGGAGCGCACATCTCGGTGAGTTTTCTGGTGCATACAGATTCGTTGTTTCGATTGGTCATCGTCATGGAGTTAAGGAAGTTAAGAGCAACGACGGTCCGTGTCATTTTCTTTAAGATTTTGATTATATAACTTTCGAAAGCTTCGGAAATACCTGCAACGCAAGTTTTTCCCTCAAATGAAACAGTCTTTGTGCAGGATAAAAGGTACGACACCATTTCATTTTCGGAATAAAATAGACGATAAATCGTTGTGAAACCTGCATGGGCATCGCTCGCGAACGTTGAAACGCGGTGAGAAGAAACAATGAATTTCGAGCCCGATAAATGTTGTAATATAGTACGAACGTCTGCAGGCACAAGACTTTCGTGCCTTATTATGAGTGTCAGTCAATTAAAACGTCGACCGAAGACATAATTTATGCCGCCGTCGGGCGTGAGATGTCGCGATTCGAATTTCGTTCGAGAGGGAAAAGCCCGCGCCTGGAATGCGCTGGCTCATCCCGTTGGCTGATCTCTCGAATCTCCTCCGTGTTGGTGTCGATTGGTGTCGATCCACGCCAGCTTTGAAACGCAAACCGAAGGGCGAAGGCGTCGGAACGCATTCGAAGACGACAGCTATGAAATCGCAGGAGATTGCCCTAACCTCGATCGTCTCGCCCCGATTATTCGAATCTGCTACGAAGCGATCGCTTCATTTACGAAATCATGTGCCTTCCCGGTTGTTGATTGAAATTCCAATACTTTTCGGGATGCTTCGTGGCATTTAGGCGCTGTCTACTCGTCGTTTTTAGAGCCCTAACCGTGTAACGTCAATTTTTGAAAACATACAATACTTACATCATTCATTACGTACAAGGACGTAGCCAGAAATTTCGTTTGAAGGGGGGGGGGGGGGGGGGCCAGGGGGTTTTTTACTTGAAATTTATTCAGCAAGTTCAAAAAGTAGTTTTATTAGAGAATTACGAAAATTTACAGAATTATCAGAATTTTTGAAACTTTCCAAAACTTTTTAATATGTTCAACATTTCCAAAATGTTCGAAATTCGCAAAATTTTCTGAATTCTCTTGACTTTTAAGATTCTTGAATTACTCCAATTTTCAGAATTCGCGACATTGTTGGAAATCTTGAAATGTTTGGAATGTTCGAAATTATCAAGTTTCTCTAAGTTTCAGAAAAATTCGTGTAATTTTCGGAATTTCGATAATTATAGAAGTATTGTACATTTTCAGAATGTTTAAAACTCTTTCAAGTCTCTCAAATTTCCAAAATTTGCGAAGTTGGGAAATTTTCAAAAATATCGAAAAGTTTGAAAATTTTCAAAATCCTCTAAACTTTAAAATTCGTCAAAATAGTCGAAAATCTTGGAATACATCAAAAATTTTCCAACTAAATAAAAGTTTCTAGAAATTTTAGAAATGCGTAAAATTTTCAAAATTTCCAGAATTATGATACCACTTTATTAAATCTCTGAAATTTATAAAATTTTCGGAATTCTGAAATTATCAAAATACTAAAAACTTTTGAAATTCTCTAAATTTTTCAGTATATTGAAATGTTCCAAATTATCAAGTTTAACAAATAAATAAAATTCTTCGTTTATCCAGTCAAGTTCGATTTTTATTTGGATAAACGTAGAATTTTTTTTATTTGATTTACATCAACATCCAGGGACAAACTACATCATATTTTTTAAATTATCAAGTTTCTCGAAGTGTGAAGAATTTGTAAAATTTTTGTAATTTCAAGAATAAAATTATTCTCAGAATTTTAACAAATCTTTGAAATTTACGAAAATTTTAAAATTCTTGAAGTCTTTAAAATTTCAATAATTTCCAAAATCTTCAAAAATACTTTAAATTTTGATAATGCTCAACATTTTTGAAAATCTTAAAATGTTTAAAACCCTAGTAGACATTTTACGCAGTTCACGTAAAATGTCTACTAGGGAATGCTCCAAGTTATCAAGTTTCCCAAAATGTGAAGAATTCATAAAATTTTCGTAATTTCAAGAATTTCGAAAATATTGTAAGTTTCCAGAATTTTTCAAACTATTACAAATCTCTGAAATTGACGAATTTTTTGAAATTCTTGAAATTTTCAAAAATCCAACAACTCTCAAAATTCCAAATATACTTCAAACTTTGAACATTCTCAAAATTTTCGAAAATCTTGGAATGTTGTAAATGTTTTAAATAATCAAATTTCTCAAAACGTGAAGAATTCGTGAAATTTTCTTAATTTCAAGAATTATGAAAATATTGTGCATTGTTGAAACTTTTTTAAAACTTCGAAATTGTCAACATTTTTGAAATTCCGAAAATCTTCAAACTTCTAAAATTCTCGAGATCATCCAAACTCTGAAAATTCCCAAAATTGTTGAAAGTCTTGAAATGTTGAAAATGTGAAAAATTTTTAAGTTTCTCGAAAATAGTGACACTGGTGGAAAACAGTATTGTTTTGCCTTTTTTTAATTATACTTTTTTGTAATGTGCTAGATTTTTCCAGAATTTCGGGGGGGGGGGGGCTTCAGACCCCTGAGCCCCCCCCCTGGCTATTTGTTTGATTACCTATAATCTCTCTCACTTCTTGGACATGCTCACTAGCTTAATGTCCTTTTAAAAAACATACCTACAGTATATTTTGGAGAAACTAACGTTTTTTCAAAGTCATCCTTAAATCATTGCAACATTCGTCCAATGATGTAAATGGAGTGAATTATATCATTCGATAAATTGATACTGTATCACGATAAAGATTTTTGAAGCACGTCATTGTTCACTCGGCAAACAGCTCATTCAAGGAATATGTATAATATATAACGTAGGGAACTTGTCAATTTACGTTAAAGAAATTAGAAAATGATTTATGCGAAGCCTCATTAATTTAATATGAATGAATGATGACAGATACACATGACAAGATAGGTAATAAATGAAATTTTTCAATAATAGATGAAATTAATTAATTCACGAACGGCAAACAATACGATTATGTATGTATATACGCAGTGCAGTTCGATTTAAGAGATGTGTGCAATCACTAATTACCCGTTATTGCCATTGTTGTGTAAAGAAAGCTTGTTACATCGAGATTGATCGTCATTTAAATCATTGGCATAATCTTTGATTATCGAATAGCGAGATTATTATTATTATTATTTATTGAATAAATATTCAATGAATATTAAATGAATGATTATTATTATTATTTCAATAAACTTCCTTCCGATTCCTGCAGAAAAACTAATAATCCATGGAAGATTACTATTACTGATGTGCAATTTCAAATTCATTATATACCTGCCCTGCAGTAACACTGCACTTTTCACGAAAATCAGTATATACTGATCCATAATATTTGATTACTTCGACGAGTCAATAAAACCATTTTCTACGATTCTCCGAAACTGTATGCTTGTTATATACTGCATCATTCTGTTTGTGAAATAACGATTCAAACAACTAAAATCTGAATCATCCTTCACGTCGAAGTAATAAAGTCTCGCAGGTTTTCTCTTACTCCGATCCCTTTTCACTGTTTATAAATATCATCGCGGCATTTCACTAAAGCGATCGGTCTAATCGGTCTAAAATTGAAATTTTCCGCTGGGTGTTAAGGTTCAGCGTAGGATCGGTCTTTGCCAATTTTTACCGAGCTGCGTGCGATAAATATCGCTGATTCATGGAAAGCACTCTCCCGATTTCTTCGCCGCCGCCAAATTAACTTGTCAAAGATGACATGCATGTGTACGCCCCCTGAAACGATACACGACTGATGATGATCGAGTTATTCCATGTAGGTAATTAACACTGTAACGAAATAATCAATGTCGGACGAATTTCGCATTCAATGTCGAATTTCGACTACTGCGCATTGAGAAATTCATTCGGTTTTGAATATGGAATCGCGTTTTCAAGTTGTCAGTATGTATCAGCTGAGACGCGGTATTCTAATATTATTCGTAATCGAGATATTGAATTTTCCTCTAAATGTCATAAATGATGTTATTTTACTTACTAGACATTATGCGCGTGCTACGCGCGCTAGCATTTTATGATTATAATTTCTTTGGTTAATTCATATACATGCTGTTACGAATATCAATGTGTATTTTATACTTCATATATGGATTTCTGGGAATTGCTATCAATTTCTATCCATTCCCATCAATTTCCATCGATTCTCATAAATTCCTACTGGTTCCTATGAATTTCCATCAATTACTATTGATTTCCATTTATTCCCATCAATTTCTATCCATTCCCGATTGTTATGGATTTCTATCAATTATTATTTATTTTAATTTATTCCCATCAAATTTCATGAATTCCCATTAATTTTAATCAGTTCCCATCAATTTTCACGAATTCCTATAAATTCCCATCCATCGTGCACTATAAATATCCATCCTTTATTTCCCATTAATTTCTTTCAATTTCCATTGTTTCCTATGAATTTATATGTATTACCATCAATCACTATTGATTTTCATTTATTCTCGTCGATTTCTATCAATTCCCATCAATTCCCACCAATTCCCATTATTCGTCGATTCCCATAAATTCCTGTCAATTACTATCGATTCAACTATCCCTTCCTATTAATTGCTATTGATTCCCATTGATGCCCATCTATTCTTATGAATTCCTATCGATTCCTATGATTTCTCATTAATCATATACGATTGTTTCCATTCATTCCTATCAATTTTTATCGATTCTTACCAATTCCCATTGACTTTCATGAATTCCTGTGAATTCTAATCAAGTACTCTTCATTTCCATTAATTTCTATTCATTTCCATCGAGATCTGTGAATTTATATTAATTCTTACTGAATTACGTTCATTTCTATCAATTTCTATCAATTCTCATCAACTCCCATCGATTTCTGATCAATTCCCATCAATTTTCGTCAATTCTTATGAATTCTCATCAATTACTATTGATTCCCATTCATTCTCTTCGATTTCTATTTCTACAGGCTCTTATCAATTCTCATGAATCGCTATGAATATTCATAACAATGTATATTGATTTCCGTTCATTTCTATCAATTACAATCAACTCCCATTGATCCCTATCAATCACGATCGATTCCAATTTATTCCCATCAATTTTCATGAATTCCTATAAATTCCCATCGATTATTACTATTAATTTACATTCTTTCCCATCAATTTCTATTAATTTATAACAATTATCAATTTCCATCGATTCCTATGAATGTCTATGGATTCCCATCAATTATTATATCGATTCTTATTGATTTTCATCGATTTATAAAAATTCATATCAAGTCCCATCGATTCCCATGAATTCTTATCAATTACTATGAATATTCCTATCTATTTCCATCAATTTGTATCAATTCCCATGAATCCTCATTAATTCTAATCAATTACTATTCATTCCCATCAATGTCCATCAATTTACATTAATCAAAATCGATTCCAGAATAAAAAATAATGATTTCAACATTCATTATCACCAACAATAATAATTTCAACAATTATTGTCAATGATCAAAATTTGAAACTCGCGCGCAACTCACAAACTGTAGAAACCATCGTATTGAAGTAAGCATATTACACGATTTCGATAGAGAATAGATTATCAATCGATACACACAGTATACTTCAGATTACTTCAGATGTTACTGTTAACCATTACTTTCCTTTAAGTGGATAACTGTGATCGCTATTTTACGAATTATCTGAACTATCATGTATATTTTTGTAATATTTTCGAAATTCCTGCGGCCGGGAAATATTTTGACCTTACAATTAAATTCGGATTAAGGACAAGAATACTAAGAGTTTTAGGGAAAGTTACGCATCTTTTGCGTTTCGCTGTGTTATGGCATACATACAAGTTCGGAGTTCGTATGGACGAAAAATTCGAGTCCGGAAATGCTGAAAAATATTTCAGCTAGATCAAAAATGTTGAAACGAGCGATCGCTAATAATAATTCGTCGAGGGTAACGCTCTAGCCAAGTCGAATCGGCCGCGCTATTGCCGCTGCGTCTGGGAGGAAAAGGAGAAGCCGGGATGATGATGCCGAGTCACGACGAGTAACAAGCTTGGAACTGGAGAATTTCGCCGGGTTGCTCTCTATTGTGAGGACGTGAGCCGTCCTCTTCTCCGGGGGAGACGGAGGCGATATCGCGTAGACGACAAGATGAACAAGCGACGAATTAAGCGAGCGAAAATGAACGAGTATGATAGACCTAGTCGATTATTAATTTTTACTATTATTGGATCGCGGAAGCTCTTGGGTCCGTGCATGGCTCCGAGCCTAAATAGCAAAGCTCCGCTTCCGGCTTGTCGCATAATAAGCTTCCGCACGAAAAATGAAACGATCGATCGCCTCTGAAATTTTCCGAGGGAGGAGTCGAAATGTTGGGCGAAAAACGTTTACTGGAAAAATAGATTGGCCGAACGAGTAGGCGAGTTCCGTTGATGACTGATTTTCCTCGGTTCGCGCGTCACTTTTTAATTGACGCCAGAAATTGGACCGCGGGGCACGTACGTGCAGCGTCATCCCAGCCGAAATCGTCTTTCTCATCGCCGCTCCTTCGATGAGCCCTTCACGATCCTTGGCGGAATGTTTTCTTTTTTTTTTTTTTTTCACGCCTCTCGTGGAGTCGTGGTAGTTGGACCTCGGTCGCGAACTTGCTTGGTTCGTGAAAATATTGCGCTCTGGTGATGACAAAAGCGTTTTCGGCAGTAATTATTGTGGGTTCCGTGGTCGTGACGCAAAACGGAAAACTTTTCTCTAATTAATTTTTGAATTTCCCTAAAATAGTATCAAAATGCCTGAGTTGTTAGTTGTTCGCATATTTAGTGCGGATTTCTTAATAATTTTACGTCGAATTGAAGTTTGCGCTTTTAAAAGCGACGCAGTCCGATCCCAATCATCTGCAGTAGCTCCTCGTTTCGGAGACATTTTTCGAACAGACCGAAGGAAATGATGAATTAACTACAATCCTTCCTGCGTCAATCCGAAACGAGTGGCTCTTGAAAAGTCGGTAGAAGAAAACAAATGAATTTTTATTAGCATTCGTGCTCATCGGGGCGCTCCAGGATTGGCACAATAGCCCTCCTCGGCTGCTCGAGCGGCACGTCAAGGAATGTCCGACGTGGCTCGTGCGCCATTCGGTTAATTATTTTTGCGAGAGTGAGAATCGCTGTCTTTGACAGGGCCGCGGAGTCTGCCCGTGTCTCCGGGCTGACGGAGACACGGGCAGGTGCAGGCGATCGACTGGCGCGTCTATAAACCCGGCTCCCGAGATGTAGAGAGCAGTCGGAGAGACAGGGGCAGAGCGCGAAAAAAGCGGAGGAAGCTAGAGCATGCACGGAGACAAAGATCCACGTCATCGACAGCATCTCGATTCGCTGGAGTGCAGACTCCCGGAAACTGACAAGCTTGATCGCCGCGATGCGAATTCCGCGGATTGTTTGCACTGCAGTCGAAAAAACGATTGTCCGCGTCGCTTTTCCGCATCGCTCGGGCGCACCTTTTTCTCGGGTGGACGATTTTGAAAAAAAAGTTGCTTTTTTGTATGGCAGATGGAAAATGAGGAAACAAGACCTGCTAAGCAAACATGAAAAAACTTCAAACCAGGAAAACCTTCCTCATTATGACATTTATCACCCAAAGTACCGAGAGCCCATCAAAAATCGAGTAAATTTATAGACTTGTCATTAACAACTTATAGACTTGTCATCATTAATTCACTTTCATAAACAAAACCAATAACCATATGAAAGTCCCCTCCCTCTCTCCACTTTCTTAATTAATTAAAAACGCGCAGCCAATGTAAAATTGCCATTCTCGGCCTCGACAATCGTAATAGGGAATTAAAATCCCTCGAGTTCCTTTTGTTCCGAGGCGAGAAACTTTCAACGCAAAAGCACATGCAACCCCTTGCATGATTATTTTCGACAATAATAATAATTGAGGTGACTATAACTGACATGTCGACGCGCGTTCGGGATTCATCGAAAATACGTGTAATGAGCGTAATGAGAGCGCGTGCATGCGTCGGGGGAATATCGGTGACTTGAGTCGTTCCATCTCGACACCTTGGGACAATCGATAGTCATGGATCCGCGCAAACTCGTTTTTTTTCTCTCTCCAGGGGCATTTCCTTGTTACCGCGCGCACTCCTGTTTACGGGTAAATTGAAGCGCGTAATTAATATTGCCTGTTGAAACTATCGAAGACAAACTCATTCCCCGTATGTATACCGCGTAGCTTTTGTTTTTGCTCAAAGAGCGCGATGGGGAGCTTTTCTTCGGCGCGCTTTCAATTTTTCCAGCAGCGATTTATTGAACATGCGTCCACACTCACGCGTCTCACAGTCGACTTGATGGCTATATTTATTATTAATCGCGTTTTCGGTTTTTTTGAAACAAAGTCGGGAAATCGCGGCCCAAGAAATACTTTTGAATGGAGACTCGTGTTGAATGAATTTTGTATAATGCTGTTTTATAACGCGGCCAGGTTTCGTTGCTTGTGGAAACGGTAAAACTCGCATTTTTCATGAAATCGAATGATAAAAACAAGTGTTTTCGTGATTTAACGTACTGTTTGAGTATGTAAGACGTGTCCTGTTAACGACCTTATTGCCGCAGCACTGTCCTATATTATTTGCGGAATTTTTCAAACTTGACTGATTTTATCCATTCATCACTTTGCATATTGATATGCGTCTCAATTCAAAATATCCATTCCTTCAGTTTTTAAATCTTGGAATTTTTAGCTGTCAATTCGGGTTTTCCACTATTTCCTCGGAAGTTTGTTGAAATTGAATTTCCCAGATTAACAAGAAATTAGCCAGAAATTTTGCTCCGGGGGGGGGGGGGGAAGGGCCGGGGGGATTAATTTTTACTCGAAATTAGTTCAACTAATTCGAAAAATGAAGTTATATTAGAAAATTATGAAAATTTCCTGAATTCTCAGGATGTTCAAAACTTTTTGGAACCTCTGAAATTTTCAGAATTTTTGGAATTATTGAAACTGTTGAAATTCTCTAAACTTCGAAAATTCTCAAAATACTCCAAACTTTGCAGAATCGCAAAATTGTTGAAAATTTTGAAATGTTTAAAATGTTTAAAATTGTCAAGTTTCTTGAAGTTTCAGAAATTCGTAAAATTTTCGTAATTTTAATCATTATGGAAGTATTGTAAATTTTCAGAATTTTGGAAACTTTGTCGAATCTCTAGAATTTCCACGATTTTCGAAATTCTGAATTTGAAAGATTCCGAAAATTGTCAAAATCCTCTAAACTTTGAAATTCATCAAAATAGTCGAAAATCTTGAAATATGTTGAAAATGTTCCGATTGAACAAAAGTTTCTCAAAATTTTATGAATTCGTGAAATTTTTAATATACGATGAAATATGAAAACTGTCTCAGTTCTCAAGATTTTCGAAACATTTGTAAATCTCGGAAATTTCTTGAATTTTTGAAATTTTGAGAATCGTCAAAAAACTTGGAACTTTCAAAATTCTCTAAATTATTAAATTTCTCGAAATGTGAAGAATTCGTGAAATTTTAGTAATTTCAAGAATTATGAAAATATAGTACATTTTCAGAATTTTTGAAACTTTTACAAATCTCTGGAATTTGCAAAAATTTTGGAATTCTTGAAATTTTCAAATTCCAATAACTTCCAAAATCCTCAACATACTTCAAACTTCGAAAATTTTCAAAATTGTTGAAAATCTTGAAATGTTGAAAACGTTCCAAATTATTAAGTTTCTCGAAATGTTAGGAATTCATAAAATTTCCGTAATTTCAAGAATTATGAAAATATTGTGAATTTTTAGAATTTTTAAAACTTCTTTAAAACTCCGAAATTTTCAAAATTGTTGTAATTATCAAAATTTTCAAAACTTCCAAAAACTTGTAGAACTTTCAAAATCCTCCGAACTCTGAAAATTCCCAAAATCGTCGAAAATCTGTAAATGTTGAAAATATTAAAAATGATCTAGTTTCTCGAAAACTTCGACACTTGGGAAAATCAGTATTGTTTTACTATTTTTTTCAAAATTTACTTTCTTGCAATGTGCTAGATTTTTCGAAATTTCCAGAATTTCGTGGTGGTGGTGGGGGGCTTCAGCCCCCTCAGCTTCCTCCCTGACTACGTGCTTGCAGATTAACAATAAATTTTCGATGTAATGTTGAATGGGAGATTGAAGCTCGAATTGAATCGAAAATGTCACCACCACTCTAAATTCTGCATGACATCGATCAATATAATGTGCGATCGATGATTTTCTTTACATCGAGTTTCAAAATGCCCGAGTGTTGGAGTGACGGTACTCCAGAGGCTCCAGAGGACATAATATTATAATAATCAGAGGGGATTTTCAGAGTGTCACGCTGTGTGGCGTGAAAGATGAGCTGTGCATGCCTCGTTTGAAAAAACAATATATTATAACGCGCGCGTTGCGCTCTGATGCAGCGCTACCATCCAGATCCAGGAAGAATAGTTAGACTCGCGTGCCAAGGAGCAAGGAAGAGATAGAGTATGGAAGAAAGAGCCGCCGATAAAGTTCGCCTCGTCCAATGGTTGATCAGGTTGTCTAGCATTGGCGCAATAGCGAACGCGGCGTCTCGAGGGCGGGCAAGATTCGATCGGAAGGATCTCTTATTTTCCCAGCATCCCAGCGCCGGACATCCCGAGATCCCCGAGGGGCTCGCGTCTATTACTTTGCAGACCTTTGATAATAACACGAAAAATCCGTCCAAGCCCTTTCCGCGCTTCCGGAGGCTGTCAAATGAAACGGAGTTGAATTACCGAAATTTTCCTTGTTTTGAAAAAACAAAAAAAAAAACCCATATATTAGAATATAATCGTATGAGTCCAAAACAACTTTTTACCCTTTGGAACATATGATACTTTGTACACCGAAGGCAATAAAAAGGTTTTTCGGGCCCAAGCAGGCCAATAAAGGACCGTTTATTGCACTGAAGGTGTATAAAATATATTATTTTTATTATAAAAGACTCATGTTGCAAGCAGCATCAGTTAGGATAAAATTACAAGCCTGCAAGAATAAGGATGGGAGGATCCCCCGCGACCTCTCGTCTCGTTGGAGCCGTGTCTCCGTGGAGACGGCGTTGCCCCGAGTTCGCGGGTGACGTTACCAGAGAGTGAGCAACCCCTGCATGTAACCCTGGAGAGAGCAGGTCGCCGCCGCTCGCGCCGTCTCGCTTGATTGGCGGCCGCGGACTATCGACCAACCAGCGACCGGCCCTTTGTTTTAGCAGCCACCCTCCACAACCCCCCCGAGCCTAAACCTTCCACCGAGCTAGAAAACTCTATCCTCGTTTCCACTTTCTTTCCCGACGGTGAAAAACGGAAAATTCGTGAGGAACAGGGGAGAGGGTTGCGTCTTTTATTATATTTTTTATTGCTTCTCACTTGGTGGTCGATATATTATTCAACTGCCCAAAATAGCGCAAGAACTTGACGAAACCTGCACTGACTGGCTAAGTAATGTTCTACAAATTTATTATTCTCGATGGCTGACTTTCGGCTGACCAAACCGGTGTAAAACTACTGATTCTTATGTTTCAACGTGGGATATTATCTTATACAGCGCGAAATACATTTTATACACCTCAGTGCAATAAACGGCCCTTTATTGGCCTGCTCGGGGCCGAAAAACCTTTTTATTGCCTTCGGTGTATAAAGTATCGTATGTTCCAAAGGGCAAAAAGTTGTTTGGACTCATACAAGTATATTCCTTGGCTTTGCCTCGGAATATAAACTCG
>JAPYZK010002793.1:0-13250 GCA_030522785.1 Platygaster equestris | reverse complement strand
GCCCTTAATTCATAATTTTTGAAAAGGACGAGCCCTCAAATTTGATGGCTCGGTTGAGAAAAAAAATTCCCGTTAGATTTCGCGTCAGCCCACATGTATGCAACAGCGACCTCATTGTGCCTAGGGCAAGAATGGCCTTTTTTACGCGTGCCCAGAGTCGCTGAAGAGTGCAAATTTGAGCCGCCTCGAATCCGAACGTCGAGCACTTGTTGACAAAGGCAAATCGACGAATTGGCTTGTTTTGAAAAGCTGGGCCGCTCCGAGAAAAGAGGAGGCGGCTTTTTCAGTGACAAAAACTTGGAAGTATCTGGTTACTAAGCCGAACGGTAAAGAGTTGAGGCTGCCAAATGGGGAGGGAAAAACTTTTTCCTCTTTCGAAACACGAGAAAACTTATCGAGGAGATGATTTTCCATGTAGAATCGAGAAGATGCGAGTTATTGGATTTTTTCTCAGACGTCTTTTGTAATTTAGGAAATATTGGGATATATTTAAAAAAATTTGTCAAATTCCAAAAAAATCTTTTAGGACTTTTAAAAATCGGATAGCAAATTGAATCAAGAATTGAAAAAATCTTGAATTACTGGCTGAATTCGATTAATTTTCAGAAATTCTAGTGAAATTTCGAAAGTTGGAAAATTTCGGAAAATTTGTAGTGTCTTTCTAAACTTTGGAAATTTCTGTCAGTCATCTTTGAAATTCACAAAAATTCTCTACAATAACGAAAAATTCTAACTTCTCGAAACTTTGTGGAATTTTTGAAAAAATTCTTAAAAATTACGAAAATGGTTAACATTTGCACAAGTCAATAATTTTAACTTTCGAAAATTCCTGGTAATACAGTTGAATCCTTTTAGATATTTCAGTAAGACTTCGAAAATTTTAAACTATATATACTAGAAATTTTGGAAACTTTATTATCGAATTTTCTACATTTTTCAAATTTTTTCCAAGCATTTCTCGAATTCACGAAAATTCTATACAATAATAAAAAGTACTCAAGTTAATCCAAAATTTTTGAAATATCCGTAAAAAACGCATTTTGAAAGTCTATACATCACTAAACATATTTTTTTTTAACTTTCCAGAGACATCTCAAAGACAATCAAAAATCAAGTTAACTTTCCCAAAATCTCAAAAAATAGTCATAAATTTCAACAACTTTGCACTATTCTTCAGTAACGTTACGTCTGAAAAGTGATCACATTTTCGACCAAATCAAACGATTCCCACAAAACCAGTAAACAGGAAAACCCAAATTTGACTCGTCATTCGTACATGTGCATTCCAAACTTCCGGAAAATCCCTTCATTAATTTCGACACCATGCCTACTCGAGTTTATTTCTCCGCCCCCAAAAATTTTCTCGCGACTTGGGTAAGATCCCGAAACGCGGATAAGTCACGATTATGCATTTCCCGAAGGCAAAATCTTTCGGTCATGCATCGCACGAGAAAAAGAAAAGAATGAATAACTTGAAAAAACACCAAAGACCTGGAAAAACAACATTGTCTTAACTGGGAAAGGTGATTGATGGTCGCGAAGACACGTTTCTAACGATGGATTTGCGTAAAAGGACCATCAATTTTCGAAAGGGTTGAAATTTCTTGAGACACGGAAAATTGCGAAATACGCGTTTTTCGAGGATTAGTGTCGCATAAGACAAGGATTCAATTATTGATGGTCCTTCTGGGTGGTTTTGGACACCCGGTGAATTTTCGGTCCTTTTGTTATTTTTCCAGGATTTTCTTCTGGGAAATTTAGAATAAACAAATGAATAAATAGAGAGAGAGAGAGAGAAAGCCGGGACGCGTTTTAATAAATGACGTAAGAAATGTTGGAGAAACCAATAAGGATTTTATAGAGACAATTATAGCCGAAAAATGCATAATCGTCAAATTTGTGGAAATATTTTTCCAAGATTCGTGAAAATTCGGAAATCGAAGTTTCTAACTCGAATTTTCAGATTTAAAAATTCTAAATCTCCATTTTTTGAACCCTCTTCCCTAGTGATTCTAGTTTTTATACAAATTTTTATAAGGTCGGTTTTATAAAAGTTTTATAAAACAAAATTTTTTTCAACTTTTTTAAAAAGATGCAAAAATTTTTCTAACCTTTTTTGGATCATTTTGCTAATGATCATTTTTCAAAGTTTTAATGAAACCACTTTATAAAAATCGAGAATTTTATAAAACTTTCATAAAATCAACCTTATAAAAAAACAAAGTTTATAAATAATTCACTGATTTTATAAAAATTTTTTCTGTTTTTATCAAAACTACAGTCACTAGGGTTATTATTATAATTTCGAATTTTCGAGCTGTTGCATCAATAAATTTCCGGATTTCAAGTTTTAGCTTTTAAAAGTTACATTCAAATTTTCCATTCTCAGGAGTGAAAATGTTGTTCATTTTCCATTTTACTTACGGAATTTTTCAAATATTGACATTTTTGAATTCTCAATTTCCAACCTACGAATTTCAGTTTAATGATTGAAAAATTCATAATTTTTCTCCAAATCGAAATAATTCGACTTTCGAGTTTCAAATTGTTGACCCCTCCCCCATTCGAAAATTCTGAATTTCCTCTTGAATTAAACTTTGGAAATTATAGGTCAACAATTTTATCCCCGAACTTGCATCTTCAAATTTCCCATTTTTCCATCTAGATCGGCCAATTTTCAGATTCGTAAGTTTGAATTAAAACCAAATATGTTTAAAAATCTTGATACCAAAGTCGACCTGCGATTCCCTATCAAATGCTAACAAAACAAGTCCAAATAATATGACGCCGAGGATATAAAATTGATGGATTATCTGATGATACTGTTGAGCGCGGAGGCGTTTTCGACGAGTGTAATCGGGCTATAAAGTAGACTCGCCGAAATCGCAGGGCACATGGTGCACCGTGCACGCGTAGGCTCTCAATTCGGAACCGTTAGAACATGTTAGAAATACACCGCGGTCGTTTTGTCCAATTGAAAGGCAGATGCGAATCGCAGGAGTGAGCGGGACATTCAGGGCCCGACGACACCGGGAAAATGAAAATAACGGGTTGCCCTTCGCGCATTCAAATGTGGGTTAAGCGCCCAAAAGAGCAAAATTTGTATACAAATTTTACACCGAGCGAGGGCGGGCCAAACTTGACAACTATTTTTCGGGGTTGAATTTCGATACGGTTTCGATAATGAGGTTTTTTTCAATTTCCGCAACGGTACCGCCGTGGCCTTTACACGTTCGAGGGTTTTCGATGATGGCGAAAAATCATGGTACCATTTTTCAAACTCGAAAAATTCAATTTTGAATCCACTCTCGTGGTAAAATGTGGGATTTAGATACTTAATAGCAAGTTTAAACCCATCTTCGCGGGAATCAGTTCGTGAGTTCTGATGAAGAGTTCAACAAATGTTTATGTTTTATTTTCAGTATAAATCTACGAGTATTCACAGAATTAAATCTTGGGTTCAAATGAGCAAAAAAAACCACCCCTATATCGAGGCGCCCATAGTTAGAGAACCACTGACTGTAAGAAAAAGTGGTGAGAACCTTTTGTGTGTAAAATTCCATAAGGATCATTTTTTGAAATAGCCTAAAGTTGTGAAATCGTGACCGTTTTGCGGTAAAATGCTAAAAACAGGGGCAATATAAAATATTGAACTTCCAGCGTCAGATCCCGAAAGAGCAAGTTTTCTCCTCATTTTTGCTAAATTTCGAGACTGATTTTTTTGTCGCTTATGTGATTTTAATGCGTCCACTTTTTTCGTAAGATCCTTCAAAACCGATCCCTTTTCGCCGTACAAAAATACTAATAAATGCCGTTCCCTTAGGATTCCCAAATATCGGTCATTTTGTTATTATAAGATATATAGAGTTTCAATGGGGATCTTTGAAATGAGCTAGTGCTCGCTGTGAAAAAACGTACGCCCCTGTTCCCTATTATGAGATAGTTCCGATAGCGGACACGTGGGCGTGTTAACCAAACGGAGAGTGGCCTGTGGCCCCCTTTGGGACTCAAAAAGAATGGGAAAAAAGGGCCTTTTTGACACCAGGGAGAGGAGAAAAGGGCGCGCGACACACCGGAAGTATGCAAATTCCAGAAAAAGCTGTTGGCAAAACTTTCTCGGTGGTCCCCGAAGGAAGATTGATCGCTAAAAAATCACTCCCGGTTTCCTCCCCATCTACGGCATTTTCGCTCTTGTAAAATGACCTTTTTCTTCATGCCTCCGCAACCTGGCCGTATTGCGTGGACGAAGTTAACGACCAAACCACCCAAGCATTTTTCCACTTCACATTCATTTATTTTCGTGGTTTCCTTGCAGGTTGTGAAAAGTTTCATTCGGGATTCGTGGAAAAGCCGGGAAATTGTTACTATGCGTTTTATTCTCGTTTTTGGGGTTTTCTTTTGGAAAAAAGGAGCCTGCTTTGAATCTTGGAATTTTTGGGGGAAGCGGGGTAGAATACGTAAATGAATTCTAAAATTTCAAAACATTTGTGAAATTCATTTTTTGACATTATTTATGCCATAAAAGAATGTCTATGAGATAAATTATTAGCTGATAAGTATTGATGTACAGTTTCCATGATTTGGTATTACTTCGATAATTTTTGGAAACATTTTATTTATTATTTTAAAATATTGTTGAAAGTTTTAATTTCGTTGAAACTTGAAAGTTTTAACATTTTTCTAATTTTTTCTTATTTACATCCAAGATTATTCATCGAGGTAACGGTTCCTTTTTTTTATTTATAACTTGACTGGTTAAAAATAATTGCTTCATTGATGAATATGTTAGTAATTCGGAGGGGTTCAAGATAAATGTCGAGTACATATTATGTACCGAATACTCAATGAAAAGAGATTACTTTCACCTTTCGAGAATTGAGAACGTCACGTTCTGACCCTTGTAAAATACAATGTAATTCAGTCATCCCTTCGAAACGTAACTCTTAACACCGCCACAATTGTGTCATAAAAACGTATAAAACCTTGTCGTAACAGGTAGGGAAAAGGACCCTATAAATTTCGGGCATCGTATCATTATCGCGGGCAATTGTGAGCGACCTTTCATAGGAAAACATTGTGTTCTCGGCTCCCGAATACCACAAATCATCTTCTCCTCGTAAAGACAGCATTTTCCAAAATAAAGTGGACATTTTATCAGCTCATTTAATCGCTAAAATTTACGAAGCATCAGAACATTATGTAAACAAATGCAAAATTGGCCTAAATGAAATCAACGTACAAAAATTCTATTTGTATATTATGGAAATTTTGCCAGCAAATTTTTGAAGGTTCTGAAAGAATTTTAGAAAATTATTAATTTGTGGAAACTCGAACAATTTTTCGCAATGCAAAAATTTCCCGTGGATCTACCAAAATCAGAATCAAAATTCTCATTATGATTTACCGAAATTTTCGTAAGTTCTTATGACAAAATTTGTAAATGGGAACCAAAATCGTCAATAAACT
Source organism: Platygaster equestris (assembly GCA_030522785.1). Lineage (NCBI taxonomy): Eukaryota > Metazoa > Arthropoda > Insecta > Hymenoptera > Platygastridae > Platygaster > Platygaster equestris. The sequence goes on along the minus strand of JAPYZK010002793.1, from coordinate 7,784 downwards.
CCAAAACGTACATTATTTTTCGAAAATTCGACAAGTTTTTCAGAATTCCAAGCATTTTACTTCCACCCAAAGAAAATTTTTTGAAGTTTTATAAAGTTGAATACCTTCTAAATTTTCATAAACTTCCTGGGTAATTTTCATTTGAAAAAAAAAAATCCACAATACTTATTAAAAATAACTTACACTATCAAATGAATAATAATATCAAATAAATATATGAAAGTTTCAAATAATTCACAGTATCAAAAATAATTGAAAAGAGTGATGAGTTCAATGCGATCATATTTTATTAAAATACCCTTAATACTTTATTTTTTAAGAATGAAAATGACGAAAATTGAGAAAAAAATTATTTATCTACTTTGTAAAACTGACGAAAAAAATGGAGAAAATTTCTGTAAGTCTAAAATCAATAAATATGAAAATTCAATCAATGGAAAAATGGACAAAGAAGGGCAAGATGGTGGGTGCATTTTCTATTCCGATGAAAGGGTAAAAGTGTCGTAAATGAGAAGAATGGACACGGGTCAAACCCTTCGAAAGCAGGATGATTTAGGATTCAGGATTGGGCCACGGTCAAGGAACGTGATCCCCGCTCCAAGCCTCGAAGTGCCCTCCTACCCAAAACTCTTTTTCCAGCTCTAGGGCGCTATATAAGTGTCGAACCCCCCCGAAAAACATTTTTTTCCCGAAAACTCCCCAAATCATCAGTGTCGTTCGTGTCGTCGAGTCAAGTGCTTCGGATCTTTTTTCGATAATTTCGTGATTTTTGTTGATTTTGGTGACACGATCGCGAAATTCTAGTGGTTCGATTTTTTTGGATTTACACAAAAAGAAAGGTGAGAGAAATTATTCATTGTGCGGTTTATTTATTATAGAGAATTCTAATTTCTTTTTCGAATTTTATTTTCGAGTGAATTTGTTCGATGAGGAATAGAGAAAATTGGATTCGGAGATTTGGAACTGTTTTTTGAATTGTTTTTCAAGTGGTAGAATTTACAAATCTTACAGTTTTTTGTTCGATTGAAGGTTTAATTTCGAGAGATTTTTTATTTGGAATGTGTGTAGAATTAATACATTTTTTATAATATGATTTTCAATTTCTTTATTACAAATGGTTTATTAGACAAAAATTTTTGATGGCAATATTTTCGAAAACTTGCAAAAATCGAACTATAGTGAGAAACTATAAGTGAGACAAAATTAGAAAAAAAATTATAGTTAACCATCCGATACATTTTTCAATCAATTTTTGTTGAAACTTGTGAAATTTTAGTTTTTATTGAATTATAAAAATTTCTTGTTTTGTGACTGTATTTTTTTGTGCACTTTTTTTACGTCAAGTTTTCTAATTTAATAATTTGTAATGAAATTAGATTTGGGAATTCGAATAATTTTAGCTTTTGAATTTTCGAAGCTAAGATGCCAAAATCCTAAAACTTCAAAATTTTGAATGAAAAAGAAAATTAATAGAAATTCGAATTAGTTAAATGTTGAATTTTAAATGTTATTTTCATTGTTAAATGGGATAAATTGTAAAATATTTCAAAATCCATTAACTGTATCCTCAAAATTTGAATTTAATTCTAAAATTCAAATATGTATCCAACTTTGAAAATTGAAAACGTTTAAAATTTAACAATTCCACAATGTCCAAATTTCAAAATTCCCATTAAAAAATTCATAAAATTAGAATTCCAAATTTGAAAATTACGAAATGAAGTGATTAGAAAACAGGGATCTTATATCGAAAAATGTGAAAATGAGAATATTCGAAAATACCCTTTTTCAATCATTTCAAATTTGAAATGATTGATTTCAGACAAGTTAACTTGTCTGAAATCCATGATTCGAAATAATTGTACACATTTTTATAAATCTATAAACCCTCCAAAAAAATTCCGAACAAAACTAAACCCCCTCAAAAATTATTCCATCTCAAAAGTTATACCATTCAAGCTTTCCCAACCTCAACACCCCCATCGAACCATCAAATTCCAAAATTCTCCAATTTCAAAATTCGATTTTCTCCAACAGAAACGCCTCCCAATGACGACCAACATGGAAACCTCCATCTTGGACCTGTCAATCAAACCCAAGGACTTAAAGGGCCCAAAATCGCCCCTCCAATTTTTTCCCCAAACATCGTACCCAAACATGCACACGCCCCCATACGAACCCGAAGCCTTCAAAAGCTACGATTTTACGGCCAATTATTACCCCATAAATCCCCATAACATGTCCCATCAGCTATATTCCATTTTTCCTCGCACCATGCCGCATTTGCCCCCAAAAGAAACGGAAACGCCAACTCCCATAATCAACCAAAATGAGAGTCCCATGAAACAAATGCAGAATATGCGGATTCCGACGGTCCCAAACAACGACATCGCGAACGTTTCCCTTTCTGGGGTGAAAAAACCCCCCAGGCCCTTCAAGGTTTACCCGAATGTTCCACTGTTGTTCTCAAATGCGACGCCGGAAATTGCTTATGACCACAGTTCGGGCGAAGCTTACGAAAGTTTTCGAATTCGGATGCTGGAGTCGGTGCGGAGGGCCAACAAAGGGACGAACGTGAAGATGAGGAGGGATAATAAAGGTAATTTTGGGAATTGTGATTGTTTTCAGTGTGTTTGTGACATCTTTTTTTAGCGACGTACGAAATCCTTCCGGATTTCGTAATGAATTAAAGAGCTGGCGGTCGAAACCATTACAGCTATGTAGCAGTTTCCATAAGGTTTATAATCTTACGAAATTTCCTAAGAATGTAAGTCTTATGGAAATTGCGAAACAGCTAGTTGTGTCGGCCAGCCCTTTAACTAGGTGTTCATTAAGACTGGATTGGGTGTAAATTGAGGTGTGATTGAGTAAGAATTGCGTCTGAATGTGGAATACGTTAATTTTGAGTTTGTTCCAAATTGTTTCTTGATTGGGTTCAAATTGAACTTGTCTAAATTGCAAGGGCGTAGCCAAGATTTTGATCATGGAAGGGCATTTTCTTTTTCATGTAAAATTTACATAAACTTAATTTTCGATATTAAATTGAGTTCGAAAATAAAAAAAATTAACAACTAAAAAAATTCACATAAATGTTCAAGGATAAAAAATTTGACTCAATCCAAAAGATACATTGTTCAAATTCGAAAAGTGACTAATTGAAATACGTAAATTCCGAATCAAAATGCGTTAATTATTTAATAAATGACGATAGTTAATCATTTTCTCATTATTTCCTTCAAGGATGCAGTCCAAGCAGCACAATGGACGACAAAGACGAGGCGTATCGAGAAAAACGGAAGAAAAATAACGAAGCCGCGAAAAGATCTAGGGATGCAAGGAAACAAAAGGAGGATGAAATCGCAATCAGGGCTGCGTTTTTGGAGGGAGAAAATATGTGGCTCAAACAAGTCGTGAGGGCACTGAAGGACGAAAACGACAAATTGCGAAAATGTGGAGTGTTCGCGAGTTGAATCCAACTTTTTTTTTGTTGGCGAGCAGGGAGGGTCTTCTGTGAATAGAAATATAGTTTGTAAATGTTGATATATATTTCTCTATTTTTTTAGGATTAAATTTTTTGCAAGGATGACATGGAATTTTCGAAAAACGTTGGAAATTTTCTCTCTTTGGAAAATACATTAAACTGTTTTTTTGTTTGTTTTTTTTACTGTTTGAAAATGCACAATTATTTTCTGGAAGGAATTATGTCACTCACAATTGCTTAAAACCAAAGTTGTTTTATAAACCGAATTTTGTTTACATTAAGTTTTATATTAAGACTTCGACGTACACTAACGAAAATTTAGTCAATAGTTTATAAGTATGTGTAATTTTGTAAATAGCATGTTTTTTATGTCTTATCAGGATTTTTAGTTTTCATTAGAAAATCGATGCAATCAGCCGAAGGTTCGGAAAATCTTGATTTCAAATAATTTATTGTCCATATTTTTACAGTATTTGTCATCGTCGATTGAAATTTCAAAAATCGAACGAAATGTGATAGAATGTATTTATTCTCATTACATTTAGTCATTTTTACTGTATTACGTAACTTGAAGTATTTTCAATAAAAAATAAGTATTCACAATTATGTTTGATTTCAGATCAATTATTCTCTCATCAGAATTATTCAAGTACATAAAAAATGTGCTTTGATAATGCCAAATACGAAAATTGACTTCTATATCACTATTACGATTACGAATTGTAATTAAAAAAAAAAAATCTTGACAATGAATTTCCATTTTTTTCATTCAAAAGATCAAATTTTGATTCATCATGATTTCTTTAGTACTGCCAAGATTGATTATAAAATACATAATATTTCTCGTTTTGCCTAAATTGTTGGAAAAAAAAACGTTTTACTCCAATTTTACTGCAATCCATTGACCTGTAATTATTCAAATTTAGTTGAACGAATAAATCCCCGAATAATTATTCTTCTATTCGATTTTGACTACCAGAAGTAAAAGACCTAAATAATGTTGAACTTATCCTAATTCAAAATTTTCCCGCTACATTTCGAAGCCTAAAACGTCGGTAAGACAGCGTTCGCAGTTCTTCGCATTTATCTGTTCTTTCTAGCCTGATGAATTTTTCATATGAGAAAAAGAGACAACGAATCGCAGATTGGGATAAAGTAGATTCTGGGTTCCGAGAAATTTTTGCTTCAGTCCAAAATGGCGGGTGCACTGGCGCGTTGTTTTTCCGTTCCAAAGAGACAACTAGGTCAGTTTTTCCCAATAAAAACCTTGTCATTTCTTCAAACCTATCAATTTCACATTAAAAACGTTCAAAACCATGAAATATCAAGAAAAAACATTTGTGAGGCTAAACATCTTGTTTGTTTTCAAATTGTTTTAAAATTAGGTTATGTAATGCAACATATCGAAATTTGATAATTTCCAGGTCTCGTTGGAACGGCTGTCAGTCATCAAACGACGAAGTCATTCGCTGATGCCGCGCCTGGAGGAAAAGTAAGATAATTTTCCACTATTTTTTGTGCATCGGTTCCTTTCGAATGTTTATCCGCCATTTTTAAATGTCCCTGTGATCTTGTCAAATGTCAAACTCGTCAAACTTACACAAAATATTGCAATTTTGAAAATAACATTAGATATAGTTGGAAATTCGATTTTTTGAATAGATTTGAGCCCGAAATTTTTTAGAAGGATGAAGTTTTGGCGATGACAGTGCAAAGTTTGATTGCACGATAATTCGCAATCATTGGGTGTAGAGTAAATTGCACTTGGCATGCGATGTTTGACGTCATTGGAAACTTTTATTAGTGATGAAATTACTTTCTAAAGGTTGTATGAAAAAATTGTTAGCAAACAGTAATTATGACAATTAAATTTTTTTCCAATTTCAAGTGTTTTGTGAAGTGCCAATGAATTATGTCAGAATATAATGGAACTATTATTGTCTCACATTTTTCATGCTCACTTGACATTTTTTTAGAAATGTGGAAGTTTCATAGCGGACCAGGACCGTATTTTCACGAACCTCTATGGCCGACACGATTGGCGACTGAAAGGTGCAGTGAAACGCGGGGATTGGTTCAAAACCAAGGAAATCCTAGACAAAGGCTCCGATTGGATCATCAACGAGATCAAAGTATCCGGGCTGCGAGGTCGAGGAGGTGCGGGTTTCCCAGCTGGCATGAAATGGTCTTTCATGAACAAACCGTCCGACGGACGGCCAAAGTACCTGGTGGTCAACGGCGACGAAGGTGAACCAGGAACCTGCAAGGACCGCGAAATTCTGAGGCATGACCCCCACAAACTCGTCGAGGGTTGCCTGATCGCCGGACGAGCCATGGGTGCTTGCGCTGCTTACATCTACATACGCGGGGAGTTTTATAACGAGTCGTCCAACATGCAAGTTGCTATTGCTGAAGCATACCAGGTTGGCACTGAAGGATATGTTGGGAATCGATGTTTTTGGCATTTTTAAATGATTTTCAAGGAGACGGCGGATTAGGAAAAATCAAGTTTATCGAAATTTGGAATTACAATTTTCGGGAAAATCAGGAAATTGGAATTTGTAAAGAGGTACCTCATTTTTGTCATGTGCATTTTATATTCTGTTGGTATTTAAGGATTTGAATCTATTATAGTATGTAATTATGATTATATTATTTTACTTATTGTTTGATTAAGAAATCAGGGATGTTTTTTCTTCTTTTTTTGGTTTTTCTAAATACTCTGAACTTTTTTAGAGACATTTTTTAATCTGTTTAGCAAATATAAAAGTTGCGGTGGATTAAGATCCGAATAAATTAGCCTGATTTTTCAGTAAATAAAATGTACGGAATTATGTACATTCAATTATTTCAAAATGTCAAAAATTGTAGTTTACAAATTCAGGTATTTGGGAACGAATTTATTTAATAAAGTTTTTAAATTATTTTAGGCAGGACTGATTGGAAAAAATGCTTGTGGTTCGGGATATGATTTCGACATTTATGTGCAACGAGGAGCTGGGGCTTATATTTGCGGAGAGGAAACAGCCCTAATAGAATCCATTGAAGGAAAACAGGGCAAACCGAGGTTGAAGCCACCTTTCCCCGCGGACATTGGTCTTTTTGGGTGCCCGACAACAGTGACAAATGTAGAAACTGTTGCTGTGGCTCCTGTAAGTTTTTATTATTGTTTAAAATGTATTTGGTTTTTACCCAGATTTTTTGAAACTTTGTAAAAAATACGAAAAACGTCATCAGACAATGTAAAACACCAACAAATTCTCAACTTTCATTATTCTTTTTTGTCAATTAATTATAACGTGACATATTAATGAAAGAAAAGAATTAAAATTTGATTAACTCAAGTTCCTGTGTAAATTGGCACACTAGATTGCAAAAAGATAAATCAACAAAATGTTGAGAACTCACAAGTAGTAAAGCATATTATGATTTAAAAATTTTTCTCAAAATTCATGTACCCCTCCCCTCCCTCTTATCCCTTTTAAAATGTTATAATTTCAAATTTGTGTGGGTTCAATAATCTAAGATTGAAAAAACTCATTTCATGGATTTATTTAATGATGAACAAATATCTTGTAGGCGATTTGTCGCCGAGGAGGATCTTGGTTTGCATCTTTTGGAAGACCCAGGAACCATGGAACAAAATTGTTCAACATCTCGGGTCACGTGAACAATCCTTGCACAGTGGAGGAAGAAATGTCAATACCAATGAAAGAATTGATCGAACGGCACGCTGGCGGTGTCATTGGCGGTTGGGACAATCTTTTGGGTGTCATTCCTGGAGGCTCGTCCACCCCGGTCATTCCGAAACAGTAAAATCGCTTTTTTTGATACGTCTCTGTTTATCGATAAATATTTATAAAATATTATTGTGTATTCAAATTAAAAATTATGATACTAATATATATTCATAAGATATTACATGTTTATGTACAAGCTAGAACTTGATAATTTTTTGGAATTTGTAAGAACAATTTTTTTTAGTGCTCACTGAAATTTGTATTGTAAACATGTCTCTGAAATTTACCTATTTGTTTATGTTTTGTATTTTTTTACAGTGTGTGTGACACCGTGCTTTTGGATTTTGACGACTTGGTCCGTGTGCAAAGTTCGTTTGGAACAGCAGCTTTAATTGTTATGAACAAGCAAACAGATATTATCAAAGCAATTGCGAGGCTCATCAGTTTCTATCAGCACGAATCGTGTGGACAGTGCACGCCCTGTCGTGAAGGCATCTCTTGGATGTACAAAATAATGACGCGGTGAGTGAGACCATTGCACACAAATTATCGAAAATAATTTG
>JAPYZK010002792.1:0-18594 GCA_030522785.1 Platygaster equestris | reverse complement strand
GTCGCTAATATCTTAGAATAGATGCGTATTTTTGAGTATTTTTGGAATTTCATGAATTTCTAGGTGATTCCCAAATCCAAAACTTCTGGAAATTTTCGAAAGTTAATTAAACTATTGTTATCGTAATAGAAATTCATGATTTTCCGAAACTTTTTTAACATTTAAACATGTTCATAGTTTCGTTCGATATTTTCCACTTTTTCGTTGCAAGTTTTTCCAAATTGCTAATTTTTTCATAATTTTCATAATTTTCTAGGGTTCATCATATTCGAAAACTCCGAAAATAGCTCAACAATGAACTTTCTCAAATTTCAAGTTTTCCAAACATTCAATTGAGTCAGAATTGTTTAGAATTGTTTAAAATTTCACCTAGACTTTTTTTTTGATTGACTCAACAAAAATACCCCCCCCCCTCCCATTGATAATGCATCGCATATATATGCATAAACATTTAAAAAAATCTCTATCATTTCTGAGTAAAATCCGCGGTCCCACAATATTATCTCTTTATGTAAATGTACGTCGTGTACGTATACGAAATCGTACAAAATAGATATATGTGTAAGAAATTCTTCATGACTAGTAATCTCTTTTTTTGGCATAATTTCTAATAATCTTGCACGGTTGGATCCACGGCTACGAATCATACGCGAAGTTTGGCGAGTGTCGTATTCCGAGCCCTCGATTATTGCGATTCGTAGGCGATAAGATTCGGCCCTCGATACATGGCTTCTATCTCGAATTTGGCGCCTCTGGATTCTAACGCGGCGACGAGTTGATGATACATCGTCCACGCAGTAACACAAACTTGGCCCACATCTTGTCCCTCTGCCCACTCGGTACTCGAGGTTTCCGGCTTTTTTGCAACTTCCGCCCGGCTCTCGGGATAGGATTCGGTGTCTGGTATCATCTGATAGGGATAAAAAAATTGCCCGTCACGAATGGTCGGATTCTAACCCTGTGATTCTAGTTTTTTAAAAATTTGCAGAAAAATTGAATATTAATGTATAATAATATATATATATCATCATGATAATAATTTTTATACAAATTTTCATAAAATTTTCTGTAAGGTCGGTTTTATAAAAGTTTTATAAAATTTGCATTTTTTATGAAGTGGTTTTATGAAAGTTTTATACAAAAATTTTTTTCATATAAATTTTTTTTTAACATCTCTAAAAATATGGAAAAATCATTCTAACCTTTTTATGATCATTTGGCTGATGTAATTTGAATTTTATAGAGTGGTTTTATGAAAGTTACAAAAAATGTTTTTTACAAATACTTTTTTTAACATTTTTACAAATACGCAGAAATTTTTCTCACCTTCTTTGGATCATTTTGCTAATGTAATTTGCATTTTTTATAGAGTGGTTTTATGAAAGTTTCATAAAAATACAATTTTTTCATAAATATTTTTTAAAAACATTTTTAATAATATGCAGAAATTGTTTTCACCTTTTTTGGACCATTTTGCTAATGTATATAACCATTTTCCATTAGTTTTTGAGACTCTACTCAAATTTCGTTTTGAAAGAAATTTAAAAATTTTTTGGAGGCAGCGGAATTTGAACTTGCGACCCTTGCATCAGAAATCCGATAGTCAACTTTCTTGTCCATCAAATCTATGTCAGTTTGAATGCTTATTTTCAATTTAAGTTAAAGAATTTTTTAATCCTCAAAATCATATAACATATAAATACATAACATATAACATATAAAAAACGTTACGAACATGATTTCCTATTCCCTTGTGTAATAAAAACGTATCAAATATTACTATAAGAGAAATTCCTTATATCAGGAATTTTTTTTTATAGAAATATAAAACTTTTTATAGAAGTCGCGAAGTTTTTATGAAAATAAAGGTTTTATAAGATAGTTTGGAGGCTTTCAATTTTTTTTATGAAAAAACAGATGAAGTGTACGCAAATTTTGACATAGTTCATAAAAAAATCTTTTTTATAAAGTTTTCATAAAACAACTTTATAAAAATCTCAAATTTCATGTAACATTCATAAAATCGACCTTATAAAAAAACGAATTTTTATAAATAATCCACTGATTTTCTAACAATTTTGCCTGTTTTTATGAAAATTACTATCTTTATGACAATATTTCCTGTGATTTCGGAGTTTGTCTGACTGAATGTGATTTTAATTTTAATTTTTGCAAATTTCTCCGATTTTCGAAAACTCCTGTGTCTTCTGAGATTGTTCTCACTTTCTTCGATTTTTTCCTGGTATGTTCTTTACTTTTTCCGATTTTTCTCTAGATTAATCGGATTTCAAAATGTTAAGTGTCTTCTTTGTAATTTCTCTGAATTTCTTTGATTTGAAAAAAAAGAGTTTCTACAACCCCTCCTTTTTTCTCCACCACTTTTGGGAGAGCGATTTTCCCTTTCCTTCCTCTAAATATTCTGACCGTTTTGAGACACCAATTTTTCCAAATCAAATCCGATTTTCCGTTTGTCAATGTGAAAATACAACAATGAAAACCTGGACATGATATCGTTAATATATTTGTCATCTAATCTGAAAATGTTTAAAAATTCTTCAAATATTTCTAAGAATTTTTTAATTTTTCGAAAAATTATATTGTACGTTATACTTGTCGAGAAAATCAACTTTCCAACAGTTATACATGTCTGCTCATACATTGACTATTTCTACTGAAAACAAAATATTTACCGAAAAAAACAACTTTTACAATTTATATACATATTTAAGGACTCGATTTCAATATTTTCAACCAACAATAAGTTCAATTGTTTTAAATTTCTCAACGTAGTTTAACAAAAAAAAAAATACATCTCCTGCATATTTGAAAGCATGTTCACCAAAATCAATATTTCCCGTCCGCTTCACATTGTAAGGATTCCATTCCCTGTGATTACAAAAGCGCATACATTTGCGAAATTTCTCATCACACAGCCATAAAATATGCAAATCCGGAACAATTATAACATTTCATGCTTTTTCTCATTCGATTTCACCCCTTAAATTGAAACAACAATAATAAAATCTTCTTAAATTACTTTCCCAAATTCTCAGACAATTTTCCCAAAATTCCAATGACAGAGAAAATGTTCCTTTAGTGTTTTTCATTCCTTTTTGCAGCCCTTGGACTTACAAATCATTTTAATTGAACCCCTTTTGTGATGTTTCACTCATTTTTGGCAATTCTCACCTTAATTAGATGGTTTCGTTGATTGAGCACTCGTTAGGGATGGATTTTGTTGGATTCTTGGAGAAATGATCTCAGAGTTGGCGTCCAAAGCGCGGTCGAAATGTAACTAAGCTAAGAATAAGTATCAACGAAATACTGCACAGACTGTGCGCAGCTGGGGTCGAACTAACAATGACGCTGCCCCCCCTACGGAATCCGGGATCATATGGCACTGCACATTCAATGATCGTGTGGGTCCGGGACTAGTGAGTCGAATTTTCATGACTGTTATTCGCCCTTTTACAGTTTAGGGACTGGAAATGGAAACGGAAATGGGCTGACCCTCGCACGAGGGTTAGCGAATTTTCCGAAGTGCGTTTGTTGCACCCTTGGTATTTCAGCTCGTAAAAGAATTTCCAAAAGCTTATAAGATTTGAAAATTCTGTATATCTGTATACACAAATTATTTACATTTTATTGTGATTGTATTATGAGGTCAATCTTATGAGAATCGATAATTTTTTATGATTTTTATGGCTCTTCCTTATGAAAAAATACAATCTTCCCTGGTGATTCTAGTTTTTATAAAAACCTTACACAAAACTTTTATAGAAATTTTTATAAGGTCGGTTTTATGAAAGTTTTATAAAATTTGAATTTTTTATAAAGTGGTTTTATAAAAGTTCGATAAAAAAAATTTTTTTTATACACATTTTTTTCAACACTTTTAAAAATATGCAAAAGTTTTTCTAACCTTTTTTGGATCATTTCGTTAATGTATGATACCATTTTTCATCAGTTTATGAGGCTCTAGCTCGAATTTCGTTAAAAAATTTTTGGAGGCAGCTGGGTTTGAACTTGCGACCTTTGGATCAGAAATCCGATAGTCAACTTTCTTGTCCATCAAATCTATGTCAGTTTTATTAATTTTATTAAGTTATTTTATTAAGTTTTATTAATTTCACTTTTTCAATAAGTAAAATTTGACTGTCAATTAGTCAGATTTAACTATTTCGATTAGTCACTTTCGACTTGAAATATGTCGATTTTAACTATTAGAATGAGTGAAATGTGACTATTTCAATTAGTAAAATTTGAGTATGAATTAGTCAGGTTTACATATTACGATTCGTCAATTTTTACCAACACAATTAGTAACACTTAACTACAAATTAGTCAATTTTGACTATTTTAAACGGACGATTCGTTGACTGTTCCATTGTCGAATTTGACTATTTCACTGTCAAATTTGACTGTTCCCAGCAGTCACGTTTGACTAATTGAATGAATTATTTTAGACTATTTTCAGTAGTCAACTCTATTTCACTAATTCAATAAGTCATTTTTGACTATTTACTAGTAATGTCTTTTCCGCTAGACCAAGTCAAATTTGACTATTTCAGAATGAGAGAGCAGATATCAGAAAAATCGAATGAATCAAAAAATTGTCGAGGAATTTCGGAAAAATGTAATTAATAAATATAAATAAATATAAATAAATTCTAAAATGAATGTTAGAATTTTGCGGAATTACCAAACATTTTGGAGAAGCTCAAATTCGAGAACTTTTGGTGATTTTCTGAATTGTTTAAGGGTCAGCCTCTTTTGATTTCCAGCCCTTTGTATGTATATTCCGATCTCGATTCCGTTCGGATCTGAGTGGGATATTTTTAGATGGTCGATAATGAAAAGTTTTTTTCCATTGGATCGCCAATCATATCAATTTAGGCGTCTTGTTGTTAGCTCGTAGTCGAGGGCACGTGTGAGGCACGGGTCCCACAGCTGTCGGAAGTTCATCTGCCTGTTACTAACCAACCAGAAAAGATCGGTTGAAAATTTACCACAGAATTTTACGAATTGTACGAAATAGGATAATTTATATCTTATTAGCTTCAAAAAACGAAAATAAGGCAGATGATTTATATTTTTCACAGTTTGGCATTAAGAGTTTATTTTTCTTAGGCTTTTTATGAATTCGATCAAAATCGAACTGCCAAAGAAATAATTGCAGATAGTGCGATAAGGTTTGTAGATAATTATACGAAAGTGTGTGAATGTTCAAAAAAATTTGCATGTCCAAAATTTCTGAAAAATCGCTCGTAAATGAAAACTGAGGAAAAATAAAGAATGAAAGTAAAATTTTTTTTGATATATAAAGAATTGTCACAATAATGTTTTTGGAAATTTCTAATTCATTGAAGTTAATTGTCACCATAAAATTTCAAACTGTTATTAATATCTTGTTTATTAAGAAATAAAAATTTTTCAATATTTTGATTAATAAATTCTAAAATTCTGTTATTTTTCAATATTTCGATAACTACATAGAATATGATTCTAAATAAAAAAACAGTCTCATTTTTGAAAGTATGTAATACATTCCATTTTTTCCAAAAATGGATTCCTTTTTGTATTTTGAAGATAACTGTTGCAAATAAAATCAAAAATATTCATTCCTCCCAATTTGAGAAGTGTAGAAGTCTCAAGATGCAAGATTTCGCGATAAAAAGAAGACAGCTGTCCGGAAGAGCGAAAACCGCGATCGGCTGAACTTAATCAAGCCGTGCACCTTTTCTAAGAGCGACTTCCAAATGGACATTGTACCCTCGGAAAACGTTTGTTCGGGCCAGTTTAATTGGGAACATCACGTTCTTCCAATGTACAGTTTTGGGGCCCAAAATCTCATCTTTACAGCTGACGTGACCGCGGCTTACCATATGACGGCTGCACTGACAGCTGCCTGAATTCGATCGTTTGACTTTCGTCTTTTCGGGGCGATGGCGATGACCGATTCGGAAACCCAAAGATCTAAAATCGATTTTGATGATCGATATGGCTGATAAGGAATTTTGAGTCGAGTTTTTCGTGATCTTTTTCAATCAAAAATATTGCAGTCGAGTTTTTATCGTTTTTGATATCGATGTATTAATTTCTGAACGCTAATTTTTCGAGTTTTTCGATTATTTTGGGCTGATCGAAAGCTTTGATGATTTTGGAGCGTTTTATCAAAACTTCTCAAAATTTGCAGGGAATTTTCAGATTTCTCGAAAAACTCAAAATTTCAATATTTTCTAGAAAACTCCAATATTTTCCAAATTTTTCGAGCAACTCGAATTCCTAAAAATTTTGGAAACCCCAAACTGTTCAATTGTTACAATTTCTGGATTTTTACGTTTTACAAAAAACTGTATAATTTCGAGTGTTACCCAAAACTAACGATTTTCGAAACTTTTGAAAAACTGTAAAATTTTGAATTTTTCATAAAACCCATGATTTTAGAATCACGAGAAAACTTGGAATGTTTGAATCATTCGGAAAACACGAAATTCTTCAATTTTCTCGAAAAGGTTCGAATTTTCAAAATTTTCAAAAAATTCAAATAATTCGAATGTTTCCCGAAACTCAAAATTTTCCAATTCTTCAAAAAACTTCGAAATTTCGAATTCCTCACAACACCCACATTTTCAAAATTTTTAAAACACCTTGAAATTTTCAAATCTTTCGGAACACTCAAAATTATTAAACTTCCCAAAAACTTAATTTCCGAAATTTCCGGAGAAACCCACAAATATTATTTCATCGAAATACTCAACATTTTTAAATTCCTCAAATTTTGAATGTCTGACTTTTCCGAAAAGCGTTTAATTACAAGCTGCACCGTCACTTTTTTTTCATCAATCAAAATTAACGTAATTTCACAAAAATTTACGAAATTTCGCAAATTTTCGTAATATTACGTAAATTTTTAAATGATTTGTGGAACTCGATAGAATTTAGTGTATTTCTTCGAGGATTGGTAAAACTTCAAAAAACGTTAAAAAAAGTTAGTTTCTAAAAAATCGAAGAAAATTTGAAAATTCCTCTTTCCTCCCCTTTTCTTGTGAATCCACCACCACGCTGGATTAATTCCATCCATAAAAAATATCCAAGCATGAAAATTGTACGTTCGAAATGATGTTTCTGCAGCCCCGATCGACGGGGCTCAAAAACGCCTTGAAAAGCGCCAGCCAGGTCCGAGACAAGGAAAGTGCTCGGAGCAGATGCGTGGCATGTGCTTTCGTCCAACACCAGATGCTCTTGGAGCGGCGCAAAATTCAGGAGCGAAGGTGTTCGTTTCAAATGTGCGCGTGCCAAACGCCCTGTCGCGCGCTGCGAAAACGCTTTTGATATTCGCCTCGTGAATTTCACAACGTCTTGCCGCGCGCCCGAAACGTCCATAATTTCCGAGCCGTTACTTCTGGAAAGTGAAACTGGACGCGTATGACGCAATTACCAATATTACGGAACGAATCGAACTGGATGATGTCAACTGTGCACAAGTTTTTTGACCACTGCATAAACTGACAACTGGACGATCGTGCACTAGTCGATTGTGCACAAATCTAAATGACTTTTTGTGCACAATCGTCCAGTGCACAATCATCCAGTGAACAATTTATGCAGTGCTTGAAAAACTTGGGCATATTCGACACCCTCCATCAAACGCCCGATGGAAACAATTGTTTCGGTCAAAAGTAGGGATGGGAAGTTACGCAGCTGTCCTTTTCTCTCTCACGAGAGCAGTCGTTTGGTGAGAGAGAGAGGGCTATAGTATCGCCTACCCCTGCATGGTCGAAACACATACGTATCCTATAGTTTTTATAAAAACGAGAAAAATTGTTATAAAATCGGCGAATTGTTTATAATAATGAAAGTTTTTTTTATAAGGTTGATTTTATGGATGTTTTATGAAATTTTTGATTTTTATAAAGTGGTTTTATAGAAACTTTATGAAAAAAAATTTTTCTATAAAATCTGTCAACATTTTTAGACAATTCATCTGTTTTTTTTATAAAAACAATTGGAAGCTTCCAAATTTTCTTATAAAACCTTTATTTTTATGAAAACTTCGCGATTTTTATTAAGAGTTTCATATTTTTATAAAAAAAACTTTCCTGATGAAAGAAATTTCTCGTATAGTAATATTTCCCTAGTGATTGCAGTTTTTATAAAAACAGTCAACATTTTTATAAAATTAGTGGATTATTTATAAAAATTGGTTTTTTCATAAGGTCGATTTTATGAAAACATTATAAGAAGAAATTTTTTTTTTTATATGAAATCTGTCAAAATTTTCACACAATTCATCTGTTTTTTTATAAAAACGATTGAAAGCCTCCAAATTTTCCTATAAAACTTTCATTTTTATAAAAACTTCGCAATTTTTATAAAAAGTTCCATATTTTTATAAAAAAAACTTTCCTGATATAAGGAATTTCTCTTACAGTAATATTTGATACGTTTTTATTACACAAAGGAATAGAAAATCATGTTAGTAATGATTTTTAGCAATCATAAAACGTAAAAACATATAATTTTATAGAATTTGAAAATTCTTCAACTCAAATTGAAAAAAAAGCACTCAAATGGACATAGATTTGATGAACAAGAAAGTTAAATACTGGATTTCTGATGCAAAGGTCGCAAGTTCAAATCCCGCTGCCTCGAAAAAATTTTTTAATTTCTTTCGAAACGAAATTTGAGCTAAAGCCTCATAAACTGATGAAAAATGGTATTTACGTTAGCAAAATTATCCAAGAAGGTTAGACAAATTTTTGCATATGTTTAAAAATTCCGGAAAAAATTAAAATAAAATTTTTTTTGTTATAAAACTTTTATAAAACCGCTTTATAAAAATTCAAATGTCATGAAGCGTTCATAAAACCGCTTCATAAAAAAGGCGAATTTTATAAAACTTTTATAAAACCGACCTTATAAAAATTTTTTGTAAGGTTTTTATAAAAACTAGAATCACTAGGGTAGAGCTGTTCTCTAGATTGATTAGAATGATTTTGATGATGATTTTGGGAGATTTGAAATCGAAAATGTGCAGACTTTTTATTTTGATAGAAATTCAGAAAATGAAGTATTGATTTTAGCAATTATCAAAACTTCCAGGGCTCGAATTTCATAATTTCTAGTTGAAATAACACATTTTTACTGACTTTTCGGGTGATTTTGTATGGTAGAGAAAAAAAATCATTGACTTTGGAAACTTGGGAGTCAACAAATTTCGTCAGTCAAAGTTTGAAAAAATCGAAGTGGAAATCTGAACATTTCTGATCAAGCGTAGTGTATTAATTCGCGATTGACAAAAATCGTACTTGGAACTGAAAAAGTTTACAATTATTTTAGATTTTTGAAAATTTATGTATATACTTCCTAAATTGAAAAAGAAGAGATGACCAAATTAAAATACGAAAAATTGCTGATTGAAATGCAAGAATTCGATCTGTAGATTTCGAACTTCATAAACTGAGTATTAAAGTTTGGAAATTCAGAATCGAACATTATTGGATTTCGAATTTTCATTTGCATCAGAAAATTCGAAAATTCGGATATAGTTTTTAGATTTTCGGGGCTTAAATTTCGTAATTTCTAGACAAAATGGAAAATTTGTCTGATTTTCGTCTATTTTTGATCTAACAATAAGTTGAAAAATTGATCAAGTATGAAAATTTAGAACTCAAATGATTTCGTAAGTTGATTTATTAGTCAAACTGTAATATCTGCAACTGAAAATCTCAACATTTTTGAGCTACAAATCGAAAAATTTGAGAGCTGGAAAATACGATACAGAAAGTTACAAATTTATACGATGTAATAATTTGAAAAAAAGTCGAAATTCCAAAGTCTGAATTTTCCGAAATTTCGATATATGTACATGTAAATAAAAAATGTCAGTTTTAGATTAAAAACTTTGAAATTTTGAAATTAGAGCATGTGAAAATTCGAGTTTTTCAAAATTTCAAATGACATACACCATGAAATGTTGATATTCAAAGTTATTCAAATTACCAATTCAACAATTCAACAATTACCAAATTCCCAAAAACACGAAGATAAAAAATTCACGTCAGATAAGGTCTTCAACATTGAATAATCAAAATTGTTGCAAAAATCGTGAAAATCATAAAAATACTATCGAATCCAGATAAAACGGTAATGCATGAAAATCATAAGCATCGTCAAGTGTAAAAAAAGGACGATCAAACAAGAAAAAACTGATCCTTGCATACCGATTTATTACTACTACCTACAACAATTCAATGTAAAAGTAACAATGTGCGCGATAGTTGAAACAATATAATACATATTTACACATAGAAAGATATAAACGATACACGTAAAAATGACGACACGCATAGTTACATAAATAAATAATGAAAGAACACATTTCACAGACTTTTCGACCGCCTAGAAATACTAATCACCCGAATAAAAAGCTCGGTTTACCCCAAAAACCATTCTATCCTAATACTCTCACTCACAAATTGATTAATGTTCATTGGTAATTCGCTTAAGTGCACAAGTTTCTTCTTTTGGAAAATTATACTGCAGAAAGTTGATGTAGAAAAAAGTAGTGGTAACTTCGATACTTTTGGTGCGTACTATTGTACTACTTTTGTGAATATTGGCAAAAGTTCTTCAAAAATTCAATTCGTTCGAAAGTTATTCAAATCCAATTTCAAAAATGAAAAAACTGAATTCAAAAAGTTTATAATAATTTCCAAAAATATTTCAAAATACGTATAAAATCCCGAAACTTGCAAAAAATGCTTCGAAAATGCCTCGAAACTTCAAAAATTCTCGACCATTCTTTAAAATACAAAAAAAAAAAAAAAAAAAAAAAAAAAAAAAAAAAAAATCCACGAAGTAATGTAAAATTCAGAAAATTAGTCAACAGAAATTTTCAAAATTTCAAAAACTCTCGTAAACGAATCTCTAAAATATACCTAAATTTTTAAATGTATTCTCGAACTTTTCAAAAATTCCAATAACTCCTAAAATCCTCAAAATACTTCATACTTCGAAAATTCTGAAAACTGTTAAAAATATTAAAAATTATTCAGTTTCTTAAAATGTTAGGAATTGGTGAAATTTTCGTAATAACAAGAATTTTATTAAAATATTTTAAATTTTTAGAATTTTTAGAATTTTAGAATAAAACTTTGAAATCCATCGAAATAGTCGAAAATCTTGGAATATATTAAAAATGTTCCAACTAAACAAAAGTTTTTCAAAATTTCAGAAATTCGTGAAATTTTAAAAATGTCAAGAATTCCGAAAACTGCCATAACTCTTAAGATTTTCGAAACCTTATTGAATCTCTGAAATTTCTGAAAATTTTTGGAATTCTGAAAAATGTCAAGACACCGAAAAGTTTCGAAATTTTCTAAATTGTTGAGAATTTGGAAACGTTACAAATTATCAAGTTCCTCGAAATGTGAAGAATTCGTAAAATTTCCATAATTTCAAGAATTATTAAAATATTGTACATTTTCAGAATTGTTGGAACATTTACAAATCTCTGAAATGTACATAAATTTTCAAATTAATTCTCGAACTTTTCAAAATTCCAATAACTCCTAAAATCCTCAAAATACCCATAAAATCCGAAAACTTGCAAAAAATGCTTCGAAAATGCCTCGAAACTCAAAAAAATCTCGACCATCCTTCAAAATACACAAAACAAAAAATCCACTAAGTGATAGAAAATTCAGAAAGTTAGTCAACACAAATTTTCAAAACTCCAAAAACTCTCGTGACCTGAAAAAAACCCCCCCCGAATTCACCATAAAACCCGATTCAAACATGTATTCATGTACCACCACTTTCTTCAAGTCACAACGACCGAAGGAACCAAAAGCTCCGAGCTTTCTGCAATAAACCCCTTCGAAAATCTTATTTTGACTGCCCGGAATGACATTCCGAGACGTTTATGACGCCGCGCAATTACCCTCTCGGATAAACGAATTTTATGTCGTGAACGGGGTCAAAAGTCGCTGCCTTTGAACGTCGAGGTGACGCTTGACCGCGAGCACAGTCGGATGACAATTCGAAAGACCCTCGATTTCGACGAGGTACCGAAGAGTTTCGGCCGCGCAATCGTCCCAACCCGAAATCCACGCACTGGGCTTAGTTTTTCTCGAGAATCCCGAATTTTCTTCCCCGGGAAACGTGTCAGGAGCGGGAAATTCGGGACCTCGAGAATTTTGGTTTTTGTGGCGATCTAGGATCGTTTTTTGGGAAAGTTGTTCGTCTTGTTCTTGTTTAAGGGAAAGTGCTAATTGGTGGAGGAGGTCATGATTGGAGTCTTCTTCGTCTGACATGTCACTTTCGACTCCTTCGTCCTCGGAAATCGACGAGAGATCGTCATCGAAGTCGTCGATTTCGAGTAGGGTCAGCAGTTTTTGGGCTGCGTCTGCGGAGGGAATTGCGTTTTTTCGCTCTCTTAGATTGGATTGGTAGAGTTTTGGGAGTTTTTAGGGGACGTTTTGGACTTTTTGGTCTGTTTAGTTGGTTTGTGTGTGAATTCATGAGCGTATATCAAGGACGTAACCGGAAATTTCGTTCGGGGAGGGGGGGGGGGGGGCTAAGGTGATCTTCACTCGAAATTCATTCATCAAATTTGGAAAGTGAAGTTTTATTAGAGAATTATAGAAATTTCATGAATTATCAGAATTTTCGTAAGTGTTTGAAATCTCTAGAATTTTCAAAATCCTCCAAACTTTGAAATTCATCGAAATAGTCGAAGATCTTGGAATATATTAAAAATGTTCCAACTAAAGGAAAGTTTTTCAAAATTTTGGGAATTCGTGAAATTTTGAAAATTTTAAGGATCCGACAACTGCCTTAATTCTTAAGATTTTCGAATTTGTATTGAATCTCTGAAATTTCTGAAAATTTTTGGTATTCTCAAAAATGTCAAAATACTGCAAACTTTCGAAATTTTCTATATTGTTGAGAATTTTGGAACGTTACAAATTAATAAGTTTCTCGAAATGTGGAGAATTCGTAAAATTTCCGTTATTTCAAGAATTATGGAAATATTGTACATTTTCAGAATTTTTGGAACATTTACAAATCTCTGAAATGTACCCAAATTTTTAAATTCTCGAATTTTTCAAAATTCCAGTAACTCCAAAAATCCTCAAAATACTTTAAACTTCAAAAATCCTTAAAATTGTTAAAAACATTACAGATTATTAAGTTTCTCAAAACGTTAGGAATTGGTAAAATTTTCGTAATTACAAGAATTTTATGAAAATATTTGGAATTTTTAGAATTTTTAAAATCTTCTAAACTTTGAAATTCATCAAAATAGTTGTAAATCTTGAAATATATTGAAAATGTTCCATCTAAACAAAAGTTTCTCGAAATTTTAGAAATCCGTAAAATTTTGGTACTTTCAAGAATTCCGAAAACTGCCTTAATTCCTAAAATTTTCGAAACTTTATTAAATCTCTAAAATTTCTGAAAATTGTTGGAATTCTGAAAATTTTCAAAATACTTCGAACTTCGAAAATTCTCAAAATTTTTAAAAACATTAAAAATTATAAAGTTTCTCAAAATGTTGGGAATTGGTAAAATTTTCGTGATGACAAGAATTTTATTAAAATATTACGAATGTTTAGAATTTTCAAAATCCTCTAAACTTTGAAATTCATCAAAATAGTCGAAAATCTTGAAATATATTGAAAATGTTCCAATTAAACAAATGTTTTTCGAAATTTTAGAATTTCGTAAAATTTGGAAAATTTCCAAACTTCTAAAAACTTGTAAAATCCTCGAAATACTCCAAACTCTAAAAATCCTTAGAATTGTTGAAAATCATGAAATGTTGAAAATGTTCGAAATCATCTAGTTTCTCGGAAACTTTGACGCTTGTGAAAATCAGTATATTTTTCTACTGTTTTCTTTAAAACATACTTTTCCCCAATGTACTAGATTTTTCCCCCCCCCCCCCCCCCCCCCGGCTACGTGCTTGGCGTATACTCATCAGGTACACAACATTTCGTTAAAAATCAATAAAATGACTGTATCACAATTGCCGAAAATTTCGAAAATCACGGAAAACCTTGAAAGTTGTGAAAAAACACCCGATATTTCTTCAACATTAATTCGCAAATCAAAAACTTACCTTTTATCGTTGGCGCAGAATCCGTAAAGTCATTTTCGCCGCCGCCAAAATTTTCGAAATCATCCCCGCACTCCATCATCGTGTCCTGCCATGGAAAACAAAAAAAAAACGAAAAATTTTAGCCATTGACTGATAGTAACTGATAAAACCGAGTTTGAGAAACATTTTCGATTAATGTAACAAATTTTATTGATGCATCTCGCGATTCAATTCGAGCGTGAAACTTTTATGGCAGGTGCTATCGGTTCCTCTTCAATGCGTCTTTTCTCGCCGCGGCTTGGTAACTATTGAACGATAAAAATATCTGCGTAGAGCGTTGACTTTCTTTTGTCGAACCGTCAAGGATTTTTCGTAGAGAAACGTTGGATTGTTTCGGGTCATGTATTAATGAACTTTTTGCTTTTTAATGTTGAAAAATGAGTGGACGTGATTTTCTCAGAAATTCTGTAAAAAATCTTATAACGATTCAGAAATTTTGACGATTGGCAAATTTTCATAAACTTCCCCCAATTTGGAAAGAACTTTGGAATTTTTGGAATATATTTTCAAAAATTCTTTACCGGTTCCAAATTCTTTCGAATATTCCGAATTTGAGGAAAACAGGAGAATTCCCCTAGTGATTCTAGTTTTTATAAAAACCTTATAAAAAATTTTTATAAAAATTTTTATAAGGTCGGTTTCATATAAGTTTCATGAAATGTTCATTTTTTATGAAGTGGTTTTGTGAAAGTTTGATAAAATTGGCATTTTTTATGAAAAAATTTTTTTATAAAAATTTCTTTTAAACATTTTTAAAAATATGCAAAAATTCTTCAATTTGAGTTGAAGAATTTTCAAATTCTATAAAATTATATGTTTTTACGTTTTATGATTGCTAAAAATCGTTATTGACATGATTCCTTTGTGTAATAGAAACGTATCAAATATTACTATAAGAGAAATTCTGTACATAAGGAAAATTTTTTTATAAAAATATGAAAGTCTTCATAAAAATCGCCAAGTTTTTACGAAAATAAAGGTTTTATAAGAAAATTTGGAGGATTTCAATTGTTTGTATAAAAAAACAGATGAATTGTATGAAAATTTCGACAGATTTCATAACAAAATTTTTTTATCAAGTTCTTATAAAACCACTTCATAAAAATCGAAAATTTTATGTAACTTTTATAAGATCGACCTCATAAAAATACAAATTTTAATAAATAGTCCGCTGATTTTATAAAAATGAAGGTTTTATAAAAAAATTTGGAGGCTTTCGATTGTTTTTTTTTTTAACACATGAATTGTATGAAAATTTTGACAGATTTCACGAAAAAAATTTTTTATAAAGTTTTTATAAAACCACTTTATAAAAATCGAAAATTTTATAAAACTTTTATAAGATCGACGTCATAAAAAAAACGAATTTTAATAAATAATTCTCTGATTTTATGAAAATGAAGGTTTTATAAAAAAATTTGGAGGATTTCAATTGTTTTTATAAAAAAACATGAACTGTATGAAAACTTTGACAGATTTTGTAAAAAAAATTTTTTATAAAAATATTTATAATTTTTGTATAAAAATATAACATTTTATCAAACTTTCATAAAATCGACCTAATAAAAAAACGAATTTCAATCAATAATTCACTGATTCTATAAAAATTTCGCCTGTTATCATAAAAACTACAATCACTAGGGTAGGGAGAAAATTAGACAGAATTTATAGGAAAATTGTGTTTTTTCAAATTCTTCCCCAGAAAAACACTCTCAAAGTTTTGGCACTACATAAAGCTTTTATAGGGAAGTTTCCTCATAAATCCCTAATAAAAGCGTTATGTAGACTCAACTTTGAAAATGGTCTTCTGGGTTATAAAGTAAAAAACCTTATAAAATTGCTAAGAGGTCACCTGATAAAAATGTAGACCTCGTAAAACTTTTACAACGTCTATGATATAAAAAAGTTCGCACTAGATTTGTCCCTCGGTAGTACGAACTCGAGGAAACATTTAAAGGCACTAGAAAAATTCTAAAAACAATATAAAAATACGTTGTTCATCAAAATGTCGAAACGTACACTGATACATAAATTTCGCAGAGATAATTTCGCGTTAATAAACATTCAATCAACTACCTCGCTCGACATAATTGCATAATTGATATTTCCAACTGAAAAAAGTAATTATGTAACATTGAATTGAACGTCAAATGTGACATTGTTTAGCGAGTTATCATTGCAACTTGTTAAATAACAAAAGTACTTGCGTAGACGAACAAATGTTATTCTTAGATTTTTTCCACGTTTGTCGCAAAATTTACATTGTTGAATTTCTGCAGGAATGAAATTGTACTCAATTTTTGAACTGGTGAATTATAGCAAAATCTATCAATTATTGTTAATTATTTTGTCTTCTATTTGAAAATATTTTTCGACTTGAAGGTATCACATTTTTCGGAATATGTATAAACAAATTATGAGTCCGCATAAAATCCACGGTATTAAAAAAAAAAACGTAATAGAGGTTTTTTTACAAAACACATACTTTGCCCACTGGAATGTAATATTACCCCACTAGTTGAGTAATACACTATTATTTTCATTAATTCTTGGAAATATTCGAGTACTGCAGTTTTCACCACAGAGTATATTTGCATTATTTACATCGAAACACAATGATACCTGAACAATTATTCATTGATGTAGACGTCGAAAATTGCGAGCTAATTACGTTAATAAACATTGACCTTAATTAACACTGTTAATTTTTTATCGCTTCAATGTTTGTGCGGGAAAGAAGTATGCGATGGATAAACTTTTTTTGCTAGTCGAATAAGTAGGAAAATCTTGAGAATGAATTAGATTGGTAAAAATAAATAAATCTTCGATTCGTAAAAATAAATCTTCAATTCGTAGTTTGAAATAATTGTACATGGAGAGTGACAGAATTTCGGAAATTTCTTTAGAACTCTGAGGAATTTTTGACATTTTGGAAAATTTTTTGAAAATTGGCAATATTTTTCAGAAAATGAAATTTCAAGATTTCTCAACGATTCCGAACATTTTGAACAATTTAGAAAATGTTGAAATAATTTGGGAATTTGAAAAAACTCCAGCAATTTTCAACAATCGTGTACAAGAATTCTGGAGATTTCCGGAAATTTCGAAGATTTCAAAGGATTTTGAAAATTTTTACGAAATACTGCATATTTTCAGAAATTTCAGAAGCTTTTGCAAATAAATTGATTTCTGAAAATTTCCGAAAACTTTGACAAAAATTACGAAAATTTTGAACAATTCCGAAAATTTTAGAGAATTTTAACCATTTTCAAAACTTCAAAAAATTTTCAAAAATTCCACACCATTGAAAGAATTCCAACACTTTACAAAAATTACATAATTTACAAAAATTTTCAAAACTTTAACAATTTGCAACAATTTTGGAAATTTTGAAAATTCTTAAAAATTTTGGAAATTTGAAAAAATTGTAACTATTTTCAAGATTTTTCAAAATGTTTTGAAATTTCACAAAATTGGAAAAAATTCTAGCTATTTCTAAAGATAACATAATTTTCAAAAACTTCAACAGTTGCAACAATTTCGGAAATTTTGGAGAATTTCAAAAATTCCAAAAAATTTCAAATATTTTTAAAATCCAACAAAATTTGTAGAATTTCAACAATTCACTAAAATTTCATTTGAAATTTAAAAATTTGGGGAAATGGAAAAATTTTAACTATTTTCAAAGCTTTGGAAAATTTTCTAAAATTTCACAAAATTGAAAAAAATTCCAAGTTCCATAATTTCCAAAAACTTCAACAATTTTCAACAATATTGGAAATTTTGGATAATTCCGGAAATTCCAGCAAATTGAGAATATTTTTAAAAATCTAAAAACTTTGAATAGTTCCAACAATTTACAGAAATTACAGAATTTCTGAAAATTTTCAAAAACTTCAACAATTTTCTACAATTTCAGAGATTTCGAGAAGTTCTAAAAATTCTTAAAAATTTCGGGAGTTCCCAAAAATTTTGAAAATTCGCAGAAATTTCGAAAATTTTCAAAAATTTCGAAATTTCAATCTAGGGCAATAATATGCAATCTTATATTTTTGCTCGCATCTCAGCAGGGCAATCACTTAATTTTTTTTTTAATTGTACTAATTTGTGGAATGTATGGAAAAATCGTGTTTGAAAATTGAAAAAATGTAATCAGTTTGGCAACATTCCTCAAATTCTCCGATTTTTCACAGAAATTATTGATATTCTTATACTCATCATTTTTTTCAGATTTTCGTACAAATTTGATAACAATTAAACCAAAGAAATTTTAAAGATGAAGAATTTCTGGAATGACTTGTCAGGGTTTCAAAAATTTTTCAGTTGAGCGACTCCATGAAATAACCGGTTGCGCGCTCGAGAAAAATTTATGAAAATTTATGAAAATCATTCCAATACCCTGGAAATTTCGAAAATGTTAACAG
>JAPYZK010002791.1:0-13606 GCA_030522785.1 Platygaster equestris | reverse complement strand
CTTTAATAAGATGCGCAATTTGTATAGTGATTCTATACAAATTTTTTACAACATTTCTTTTATAACAATCCGAGATTTATGAGAAAATATATATTTTCATTAAGTTTTTCCAAAATAACTTTGGAAAAATCGATTTATATGTAAAAAATTTTCCAGGTTTGGAGCGTGATAGGAAATTTTAATAAGATGCGCAATTTTTATAAAGTGATTTTATTAAATATTTTTTCCATAAAAATCCGAGATTTATAAAAGAAATGTACTTTTATAAATTGTCTGACATAACTTTATGAAAACCGCATGAAATTGCATGAAAATATTCGCAAATAGTGCAGTTTTTCCTGACGAGGAAAATTTTCCTGACGAGGAAAACGTATGCATTTCAATTTTTCGAAACGCCCGAGAAACCCTCATTTGAGCAGGTACAAGAATCCGCACCCCCCGCGGTCGAGACGAGAGAACGTCGAGGGCGTCGAGGCACGAGTAAAATCGTGGAAGAATATAGAATTCAAGAGCTAGGGAGGGGGAACCGAAACAACGAGCGAACTGGAGCGAACGTTGTGGCGTTTCGGGCACCCTAAACAACCCTAAATGACCCTAAAGGTGCAGTAAATCCCAGACTGTGGTAGTATCTGGTAGTTTGCACTGGTAGTATCGCATCACCTCGCAATCACGGATTCCGTGCACGGTGCACACAGGCACACACAGGTGCACATCAGTAAGAGCGAATATAAGCGAATAACTCCGAATGACTCCGAATAAGCACGAATGAGGTGGAATCAAGTGGAATGAGGGCCGTGCAAAACTGTGCAAAACAGTGCAAAATGCAAATCAGTGTAAATAGACGACTGTCAAGTGTCAGTGCAGTGCAGAACGGGAAATTGCTGTGATAATTGACATAAGATAGCAGCAACGTTAAACTGCTGCGGCATCGTAAAACATCGTAAAATGGACGTATATATTTGTATAGATGCGTATATCGACAAAAAAGTTGACTACGCGATCGTCTTTGAGCGATAAAGAAAAAAAATAATAGAAGGCGTTTAAAAATTGCGAGGAATCGTTCTAATCTTGTTGCTGCTCTGTCTGTCACTCATCACGGTCATAACGGTCGCTGTGTAGAATATGCGGTGACCTATTGAGATATTATAGATAAATCTACATAATACATCCTCGTCGCAGCCGCCGGAACGTTGTCTGCTGTTATCTACATATGCATATTGCGCATATACATGTCATGTTTATTATTGTTTTTGATAATCGTCAAAAATTGGCGGTGCATCGTCAAGATCAATGACAATCGCAGATCAATCTTACTGCAGATGCTAACTGTCGCCGCTAATGCTATATAATTGTCGTCGGGGTCAACAGCCAAAAAGCTACTGCAGAATTACACAAAAATGTGGGTGAAACCTCAGGAGGTTCTGCTGGCAAATGCTTTTTGGTAAGCCAAATGATCATTATTAATACACAAGTTTTATTCATTTTAAAGACTGTACATATGAAAATTGAATCTATTTTGTGTGGCGGATTCCACCTTGACATGGAAACCACTACACGAAATGACTTGAAATTTCGCTAAATTTCTCATTATTACAATTTTGGAAAGGTTTATAAGCTATGTAGCTAGAGGCTGCAACGTAGCTGCATACAAGTTGAAACGGCGGCGAAGTCGCCGTCACCTCTAGCCGTTTCGCGCGAGCGAAGCCAGCTGGGCGTGGGACGGCTAGTATGGTATATAGAAAAATAAACATGCTTCTTAACTGTATTAAATTACTGAATCAACTTTCCAACATTACGATGTTAATTGCTGCAGGAACGTCAAAATACTCTCTCTTTCTCGCTAATGAAACACTCATTCGGAATTTAGATTTGCACCGTCCATGTGCATGCAAAAAGCCGCGTACTTCCATTTGCGTAAAAAAGTGTCAGGAAATACATGGGGATGTACAGGACAGGGTAGAGTAGTGCCCGTGATAAAAAGCTACCGGGTGCAGGTTTTTTTGACTAAAATTGTACCCTGAGCATAGTTGCAGAGACCACTGATTGCGGAGTGCTCGACGTTTAAAGAGACAATATTTTGCAGAGCAATGGCTGCGATCGTTTTTTGAAAACAAAAACTAATTGAACCAATACCTACTCGGACGTCGAGCACCTACGTCGTATCACCTGCGACCACACTCGGTGTGTGATACATTTTAGAAAAAAAAAAAAACATTCTTCTCCCAGAAGCTCGTCTCCACCCAACGCTGCACATCCAAAAACTCCATGTAATTTTTCATATACACACAATTACGCCGATTTTTATATGGACATGGAAAGTGCCTCAATCTCTTTATTTCTCATCACAACAGTCGCATTTTGTATTCAATGCGAGTGATTATTTTGCCAATATAGAATAACAAAAGATCAGTATAAGTGCTGTAATAATAAATGTTGTCACTCCAGATTGCCCAATGACAGTTCACACACTCAGTTATAATATCTACGCGTAGTTTTTCACATATTTCCTTTCTCTCTCTCTCTCTCTCTCTCATCCCTTGCTGCAGTCACTGACATCATTATATGATGTATTCTTCTGGTCATTAAATACAATGCCCCATACCGCGGCGCTCCTATTCGCAGACTCTTTCAATTCCATTGGAATACATTAAATATTTTTTTCACGAATGTGATTGCAAAACTCGCCTTCGGCTCGTCTTGCAAACTTCACATTCGCAAAAAAAAAACCCCTTCTGCACAAGTTGCGACGCGCGGATATTCTAAATCCCGATCTATACGGTCTTGCGCCGCCAACATCATGATCCTAGAAAAGTTGCGTATTCCCAACTTGTTCTGAAATGTACTATGTTTTCAGGATCACAGAACAAGAAAACACATACTTCGTGCTTCAAAGACGCAAGGGCCATGGAAAAACATCAAGTTTCACTTCTATTCTCGTTGGAACTTTGGACAGCGTTTTTGACACAAAACCACCACCTTTCCGAATTCTTCATCAAACTCCAAGCTCGGAAGTTTACTGGAGTACGTGTGGAAACTGTCGTTAATTCAACTGCAAAAACTACAATTCCAATAGACGAAAAAGCGACCATATTAAAA
The DNA here is from genome assembly GCA_030522785.1 of Platygaster equestris. Lineage (NCBI taxonomy): Eukaryota > Metazoa > Arthropoda > Insecta > Hymenoptera > Platygastridae > Platygaster > Platygaster equestris. Next base: position 10,510 of record JAPYZK010002791.1, on the reverse strand, counting down.
AATTTGCGTTCATACATACTGACGGAATTGTTGTTTTTTTTTTTCCTCCAATTTTTTGATTTCCCATTGGTGCTAAAAGTTGTTGTTGATGGCTCACATTTTTAGTGGTGGCATGTTCCTTGACACGAGAAGAAATATGCAACGATTGGGAATGGCTACAGAGCAATTTGAAAGAGACATTGACGTCTTTTGACAAAGAAGAGGACATCACTGAATTTGTATGTTGCAAAATCCAATCCATCATAGCAAACAACAAAACTGATGACCAATTTGCGGATGGTATGCTTTTTTTTGTCACGCATCAATTCATCGACATTATACGTAATATAGACATACGTATTTTGCAATACGAATTACAATAAAATGAATGTTTCGATCAAGGCTCTAATATTTACAGGATTGTGTTGTTCACTGAGAAGCACTAATCGCTACGGTAACGATAAATGTTTCAAGCAACGATTACAGTAGTTACTACTGGAACGATTGTAATCCGTTGCTTGAGAGATTTATCGGTACCGTGTAGCGCGATTAGCGCTTTCAGTGTAGTACAATAATCAGAAAGCATGAAAAATTCAATTGCCTATAGTATCGTAACCAACTTTGAGAAAGTTTGGGAAAAATGACAAACATATTGTTGTGTGCTGTTAAAACCGACAATGAGTAAAACTTGTGTGTAACCTACATTGCACGAGCCTATGATCATCAACTGGTGCAGTCGATCATGTGTTGTTTAATTCATTTTATCGTTTATTTTTGAAGCGAATAAGCTGAATACATTTTGTACACATAAAATGATGACGTTTAATTCTCAATTCACAACATATTTTTCAGAGCAAGATCCTCAGTCATTCAAAACAGTTTCCTTCAAGTTCCACCAACTTTTCCAGCTTACCCGAGATGACAAATTGGTCAATTACTATTCTTGCAGGTTAGTACGTCATCTATGTATTGTCATCCATATTATTATATTTTTGCGAAATTTGCCCCCAAGTAGCGTTTCGCTGCCTGAACTTGCTCGATCGCGACTTCGTCGCGAACAAAAAAGTCATTCTATTTGTCCGCAACGCCACTTATTTATCCACAACGCCACGCAGCTTATTCCTCCTCGCACACCCTTCGTAAACGTGCTACTTCCATTGCGCTCGTTCAGGCATACGCTACTTCTGCGGGCAAATTTCGCAATAAAACTATATATGCACCTCGGAGCGGATGCTTTTTTTCGACGAGGCAATTTTTGCAGCCGAGGCGTAGCCGCGGCCGCAAAAATTGCCTCGTCGAAAAAAAGCATCCTTCCGCTCCTCGGTGCATAATGTATGATATATACTCTACTATTAATGTAAATGCGTATACATTTTTTTTTTCACCTCAGTGCAATAAACGGTCCTTTATTAGCCTGCTCGGGCCCGAAAAACCTTTTTATTGCCCTCGGTGTATAAAGTATCGTATGTGCCAAAACAACTTTTTGCCCTTTGGCACGTAATACACTATATCATATCATACTAGCTGTCCCGCGCGGGCTTCGTCCGCGTACATGAGACAGCCAGCGGCGGCGGCTGCGGCGGCGGCGGCGGCTTCGCCCCCACGGTAACTGAAACGGCCGTTTTGCGGCCTAGATGAGCTAGTCTAGAGATATAAAAGTGAAATCCATTTTGCGTTTATTCCCTCTTCACGCTCGAACCGCTCAACGGAATGACTTGAAATTTGGCACGATTGTTCATTATACTTTGAAGAATGTGTTTTTAAGCTATCCATCCAGATACCGATTGAAATGATCGCGAAGCGGCGAAATGAAACCGAAAACCGCGGCGGTGCAGCCGCCGCCGCCGCCACTAGCTGTCTTATGCGGGCGAATCCCGCGTAGGACAGCTGTAGTAGCTAATAAACCTTCTAAACAAAGGTATAATGAATAATCGTGCCAAATTTCAAGCCATTCTGTGTGCAGTGTGATCCGTGCGTAAAAAGCGAACAAACGAAAATCCGTGTCATTTCAATACATCATGATATGGAAGATGTAATTTTTCTGCATTCATTTCTGTTGGTGCTGTAACCGCCAAAACATGAATTTTTCAACATACGCGATAAATGAATCCCATCATTGAATAAGTAGTCGCGTCAACTGTAATTTCGAATTGTTAATATTTCTGTATCATATCTCGTGGAACGTGGATAAAAGTTTACTCATGTAGAATTTGTTTCCAATTAAAATATTGGCAAAAAGGGGGTGATTTTATGTATCAAATGTAAATATAATTGTTATTGGTGGAATATGAGTTGTATAAATTGTATTTGATTGTATTTTTCGATATCATTCAAGTTATTGGAAAAGCAGATTACCGAGGCAAGGATGGCTTTATCTCTCTGTCAATCATCTGTGCTTTTATGCCTACATTTTATCCAAAGAAACGAAATTGACCGTAAGATGGGCTGACATCACCGAGCTGGGAAAAACGAATTCCCTTTTATTTCCTGACAGTATTCGAGTCGTCACGAGAGACTCCAAAGAGGTATAATAACCTGCACCTGAAATTGTTTTTACAAATAACTATTTCTTGTCCCTTTTAGCAATCACATCGTTCAATGTAACACTTGTCATTCGCGATAATATACACCATGTACACATCAATCAATCATCAATCTACACATTTCGTCACATTTCTCTCTTTTGTTTCAGCACTATTTTTCCATGTTTCTCCACAAGTCGGAGACTTTAGCTTTGATGGAGCAGTTGACAAATATTGCGATGAAAAGGTAACGAATTTATCGACATGTCCTGCAAACGCTTCGATGCACATGCAGATAATCTCGATGACGAGTGGTGATATCAGATACATGCATACTATGTGATGACTGCACTCGAGCATATCTTCTTATATATTCTAGAGGCGCCAACTAACAATAATTACGTTGTAGTTAATATTATATTATTATATTAATTGTTTCATACACATTGCAGACTCATCAATGAAAAGAGCGGTTTCGACGAGGATAGAGACCTTTTGAATAAATTAAGGTAGAGTTCACATTTTTCAAAAAAATATCTATAATACTATAATATATATTAATATATTCTATACGGACGCTACGTATAATAATTTAAATTGTCGTCCCATCACGCGATAATGAATAAATAATAAAATAAACGTTGTGTCGATGTAATTATTCTGTACCGTATGTAGCGGCCGATACGGAATCGTCACTATAATTTTATTGCCCAGCTAGATGATGATAACTGATTGTATAGCTGCTGTGTATATGTATATGTGTATAATATATATTATATACATGTATATTGTTTGTAGTAAGAATGTGCCGAAGAAACCGTCGTTCCTGAAGCGAGACCTGGACGCGCGTGCGCAGTCCGAAGCTTACAGAATTAAATTCCGCCTGCCAAGAAGTGAAAAACTGGACGGTTGCATCGAAGCCACTCTGTGGACTCCGTACAATAAAAAACATGTTCCTGGAAAAATTTTCTTGTCCCACAATTATCTTTGTTTCGAAAGCAAAGTGAGCACAATTAAACTTGATATAAACTGCTGCGCTAGTATAGCTATAATTACTCAAAATATACGATTCGAAAAATTAATAGTTTTTTACATTTACAAAATTTTTCAAGCGTATACATTCAAATTGAAGAGCATTTTGCCCTGATGACGAAAAAAAACCAACAATGTACTTTGTGATTAAATAATGAGCAATAATAATAAGCCTACTTGAATGCAAATAATAACTGAAAAAAATGACTCGTGATATTTTCGCAAGGTTAAAAATCTGGTCGGGTTGGTGATTCCGTTGCGAGACGTGAAAAAATTTGAGTCCGCCGATAACCAGTCGGAAAACGCATTGACTGTCAAGTCAATTTTGATAACCGCCAGCCATTCGACGTTCATGTTCGCGCACATTCACGACAGAGAATTCATACTCGCCAAATTATCCGAGTTTTTAACGAGCATCAAAATCAAGCACGATTTGTTGTAAGTCTATAATCGACCAAAATATATATTATGTATTTTATTTTTGAAATCCGTGTATTGTTTTACTGTACGATACAAGAAGTGTATGTATAATTTTACAGGAGAAAAGATGGCAAATCGGCTTTTGAAAGTGCGGGCGGAAAAGAGGAAGAAGAAGCGGCAGCAGCAGCAGCAGCAGCAGCAGCAAGTACAGCGGCATGGGAGCCACAAGCCCCATTAATGAGCATGTTCAAATCGGCCCTCACTGAAAAAGCGGCGATGAAACAGAAAATCAAGGAGAAACGTTGGGAGCTGCATTTCGTTGATTACGGAAGAGGAGTTGAAATGTACCGAACAGTCGACACTGCCAAACTCGTGATCGAAGGCATCCCCCAAAATCTGCGAGGCCAAGTTTGGCTCACATTTTCTGGTCTCTCTTAGCTTTATTTCAATTCTTTTTCGTCACTTATTGCAAGATATCGAATTACAATAAATAAAATATAGTCATGACACGACACTCGCGTGTAAAAAAATGGTCGTTTTTTTTGCATCGTTTGCATTATTTGCAGGCGCCTTGAATGAAATGGCCATGAATTCAGGATTGTACAAATATCTGGTGAACCAGGCTCTCGGCAAGTCTTGTCAAGCAAACGAAGAAATCGAGAGAGACTTGCACAGATCTTTACCGGAACACCCGGCTTTCCAATCCACCACTGGCATCAACGCTCTCAGACGAGTTTTGACTGCCTACGCTTTACGCAACCCCCAAATTGGTATATATTTGCAATTCTTTCATTTTATTACATTTGCCGGTTTCGTCAATCTTATCTGCAATATTAAATTTGTTGAGAATATAATCGGTATTCTATAATGATAATGATAATGATAATGATTACTATTTATCACAGGATATTGCCAAGCTATGAATATAGTGGCTTCGGTGCTGTTGATATATTGCTCGGAGGAGGCGGCGTTTTGGCAACTGTGCAACGTGTGCGAGTCGCTGTTGCCGGATTACTACGATCGGCGCGTGGTTGGGGCGTTGGTGGATCAGGGCCTGCTCGAAGAGCTTGCCGAGCAATATTTGCCCGACTTGCACGCTCGCCTCCACGAGCTCGGCCTCATTAGGGTCATCTCTCTATCCTGGTTCCTCACCATTTTCCTCAGCGTCATGCCCACAAGCAGCGCCGTCAACATCATGGACTGCTTCTTCTACGACGGTGCAAAAGTCATTTTCCAGGTTTTTATCCTTATATAACATATTACAATTTTTATCATTAACAAATAAATAACCCAACAGAGATGCGAATATATCATACAATAACACACAAGACATATGGTCAATATATATTGCATCATGTTTTCATTTAATCCACGATTGAATGAACAACAATAATATATCATGCGTCGTCTTAATTTCAGATAGCATTAACAGTTTTGGAGTGGAACCAAGAGAAATTACTCAATTGTCGAGACGACGGCGAAGCGATGCAACTGTTGACTAATTATTTGGGAGGAGTTTACAACGAAGAGGAGCCCGTATTACCTCGTCCAACCGATAACACTCCCGTCAAGGTTTTGTTATACATATAATAATATAATAATATTTCTATACTAAATAGTCATATTACAAATTAACGTGTATCGCATATCGCACATCCCTCGCAACCAGAGAGATGGGCTGCGGACAGCTCCTCAACTAAATCAATCGACTTTTGTAATGATATTATGAATATTGCGATAGTTGGCTATCGACTATTGTTGTTGTTGCTGTATAAAATACATTATACGACGAAACATAACATTGCATTGTATTGTATCGCAGAGCATTTCGGTGCACACTCTCATTTACCAGTCGTATGTCAAGTACGGAGCCTCGCTGACGATCGGCAAAATAGAGAGGCTTCGATTAAAGCACAGACTTTTAGTGGTCCAGAGTTTAGAGGAGGGCATTGAAAAAAATATTATCAGGAGCGTGATTTCTGACAAATTCATGACCAGCCAAGAGCTACAGGTAACTTGACAATTTTGCATGTGTCAGTGTTATTGACTTGATGTGTCCATTTTTTTTTGTTGGAATAAAAAAAAATTAATCATCAGCTTATTAAATTAGACACGCATAAACAGTACGCGTCTATAATATGTATTTGTAAAAAAAAAAAAAAATGTTGACAATGGGAATTAATGCATGAAATGATTGTAAATAAGTAATAATTATACACTGTGTTCAGCAACTTTTGAGCTTGATTCGTGAAGAACTCATGAGCCAGCACTGCAGAGGTACCCAAGAACGATACGACCCCACTCAGCCGTCGTACGAAATTTACAAAATTGATTACGAGCTTTTCCGCATCCTTTTTGGAGGTTTGTCGCCCTGGGGAAGGTGCACCCAAGCTGAATCACTCTCCGCTCGATTGTTTCGCGTATGTATCGCCATTTTTTAAATATTATTGTATCCTTGCAGATGTGGATGTCGACATTGTCGACACGTACATTTCATTGACTTGATTCGAGAAAACGGCGAGCGATATACGTATTGAATTTTCGTTCATTTATTCTCATCATCTTACCGCTTGGCTATTTTCTCTCCTGTTGTAGTACTCGATTGATTGTTGAATTTTAATTGATAACTAAGTAAATAACTGTTGTTTTCCAATTTTTCCGTGAAAAACTATAGCCGCCATCTCCGCCTTATTCATCATTAATTACACTAATATTAGTCTTAATTGTTGATTCGATTGTTTTTTACCTAAATTGAAACTTGCAATAATAGTTAATGGATCAAAATGACGACCAACTTCTCAATTTTCGACAAGTCGTTGAGGCGATTGGAATGACAGCGACGGCGGATATAACGCAACGGTTGAAACTTTTGTACACTTTGCACTTGCCACCTCTTCTCATTCCTGCGGATTTGGCGTCGCCGGTACATTCTCCTGGTACGTCGTCTTCTCAACTACTATATCCATTTTTTTGTTTTTCAACAGCTATACTCTAAACTACTACATTAAACTTGAGCATATCTCGAGCGTATCCCCCGCACCGCCGCTTCAAGTGAAATGAATGTTGATCGGGAATATCAGGATCTAAGCTTCTAGAAAAATGTGTAATAGAGCAGGAATATAGCGGGGGGTGGTTCGTCCCTATAAGCTGTGTGCAGAATCGGAGCCGTTGACGCGCGTCAGTCCGTATCGGACCCTCTGCAATTTGTATGAATTCCCTGCAATCCTATCCGGCTCCAAGAACAATTCGGGGATGGCCTGTTGAGCATCGGAGTCTCTGTGCGACGACGCACTTTCTTTTTCTTATAATCTGGGTAATGCGAATTGTTGCTGATTTTCAGAAGGCACGGAAGTTGCGTCGGAAGCGACCGACTTTTTCGACAACATGGAAGAAAGCGTGGCGTCAGGTGTCCTGGAGGAGAATGAGGAGAAAAGTAAGATGAATTTCGAGTTTGAATCTCTGCAACAACAACAACACCAACAACAACAACAACTAGAGCTAGTCGACGCAGCAGAGGACTGTAGTAGCAGTAGTCATCGGCAAGAAAGTGGAGAAGCGGAAGAAGCAGAATTTCAAGGAGAAAAATCACGTAGGCCAATCCACCGGAGCATAGACAGCCTTCGATCCTTGATCGCTCCGAGGGACTTGGATCGCTTAGACTTGAAGGTTCTCCCGAAAATATCGCAGAGGCATTTCATTGCTCTACTCAAAACTTTGTACGACATGTTGCCTGCCCATCCCGATCAACTCCAACAGGAAGCTTATCAGCAAATCAACTCGATCGGTGACATATATATTATTATCACATTTTTTTACCAAAAAACAAGAATGTCGTTTTAGAAATGCAAATGTTGCCGTTACAACAAGTTTCGGGAATAGTCATTCAAATTTAACTGTCAACTTGCACAGCTACTGCTAGCAGGGCACAAATGTATACTTTTAAAATTACCTATTTGTTCACACTTATTTGCGCCACTTGAATTATACATACATTTATGTCATTGATGATAACAATGACAAAATGATGACAGGGATAAGCGAGTAGCTTTGACAAATCAAATCAAAATGGTCAATCAATGGATTTGAACGAATCGAAAGAAATTTAGTATACTGTTGAATGTTTCGAGGATATTTCGTGTCTACACACTGTAATATTATAAAATCAAGTATGTGTGGTGCTTGTACAGGAATTTTGCTTCTCGAACTGGGCGACGTTGGGAAAAAATTTTACGTCCAACGAGAAGAATCGCGAGACAGTTTATACGCAACACTCAAAGCTGAAGAAACTGTTGAAAGGGTAATAAATTATGTTCCCAAATAGTGTTTTTGATATTGTTAGTTGATTCAACAATTATCAGAAAAATATACAGTAATTGTGATTATATGTTTAGTCTGCGTCGTCGTTTTGCAGAAATGAGTAGTTTTCATAATTTCTCCACAATGTTCAGTCGTGTTATAATATTTGATCAACAAAGACAATTAGTTACACTGCAAGAATATAATTGATATCGGCAAGTTTTCAATTAACAGTAGTTATATACATAAGTAATTTTATGTGAGGGGCTTACATAAAATATTGAGTAATATTGCACTAATGATGATGATGATGATGATGATGATGATGATGATGATGATGATGATGATAGCTGATATTTTGCATTTTCAGACACCGGATCATAATGGAAATCCGTCGAGCAGCAGTCCAATACAGATGGATCCCGAGTGGGCCATCACCGTTGAGCAATTCCTCGCCTCTTTTCTGACCTGCTCCGTTATAACTGATTTTTTTGGCCAAAGAGTCAATGTGAGTGAAGCTATCGCTTCCCTGAAAAACCGCCGCGTCCATGCCCTTTCCAGCCCCCCCATTTTACACATTTAATGGCTATGAAAAGTCGATGGAGCTTCCGAGTCGAGCAAATTGGAGCCAGCAACTTGTGCTTTCTCTCAAGACTATCAAACATCATGCAATACAATAAAACAAGCCTCAAACCCTCGTTCTTTGGCCAACAACAAAAATTACCCTACTGCTGCAAACAAGGTGATGAGAAATATCATTTTCCAGAGAAATAATCACGAAATGCATTTTCATTGTGATTGCTTTAGTTGGTGAATTTCTATGTATTATGTTTCTAATTATTATTGCATACATGGGCATATCGTAATAATGAAATCCCTTCATATGTTACCTTCGCCCAGTGAGTGCACATGTTCATTTACAAGCCATGGCTTATTGTAAAGAGAAAGAGCAAGGATTCATCTATTTTGTACTTGTCGAGTTCGTGCACTGATTTTGACATCATTTTTGACTTGTACATACGTAATGGTTTGAAAAAAATGTGACTCTCGATTTGTCAAGTGAAGCTCGAGATTTTTCAAGACAGCAAAATATAGGATATATAATAACGTCGCGCATTGTATGTATTTGAAAAACGCGGGTTGGCGGGGATCTTGTATGGTTGTGATATAATGCGTAGGACAAAAATATTGTCATATCTGCCCTTGTTTCTAATATTACCTTTCAGTATATTATGTAATGCATTGCACAGAGCTGCTCAAGTTTTCATTAAAATGAGATAGCGAGATGATAAAATATTTTTACAAGCAGTACTCGCAAGTACTAATTATTATAGGAGAATTAGTGCATGTTGAATTCAGTCAACGACTACAGTAGTAATTCAGTTGATTATTAAGGTAACATTATGGGCATATATTTTTACATTGACGAAGTGGCCAAACAACAAATTAGTGTGATATGCACGACGTTTTGTATCTAGTACAATACATATGTATATATTTATGAATAAGATACATGTATGAATTTCTGAAATCTCGACACCTAGAACCTTCCTGTCCAGCTAGGTGTATCCATAGCAGAATTGATGCAATTTGTCATTTATCAATCAGTAAAATGAAATAATATGTATATGAGATTACTTGACCGCTTCGGCGGTCGAGCGAACCATCAAAGCGGTCGGCTGGAGCGCCAAAGCAGAGACAGGTTCGAATCCCACCTGGGACTCCTGGATTTTGTTTCTCAAAAAGTAATTTACGTAAGTACGTAAGTGTTCGGGGAAATGAGGGCTTTCGATTTCGACCATTAACACTTTCACGGATTCTACCATTTTTCTTCAACTTTTTTGCCATTAAGGAAAGGGTGAGCGAAAAATAAGTTAGGCTTAACGTAGGCTAAGCAGAGGCTAAGAGGCTAAGTAGAGTTGAAGCCAAGGCTAGTGTTTTCTGGGCAAGGTGAGATCGGTAAGTACCCACATAGTATATATAAAACGTACGTGCACATTTTTTCTTATTCATACATGTAACATAACGTAAAATTCGACTACATTTTTTCTGTACTGCCATTTTTGCAGCAAAATTGCCGTTAGTATATTAAATCCGTCGACAGACCCAAAAATTGACACTTTTTTTTTTGTATTTTTTCCCGCTCTTTTTGAATCCGTTGAAATTTTTCAAATAAAATATAGTACGCAAAAGTTATAAACAATTTTGTTGTTAAAAAATTCAAAATTTCCCAGACCGAAAATGTGACACATGTTTTCCGA
>JAPYZK010002790.1:0-13257 GCA_030522785.1 Platygaster equestris | reverse complement strand
ATGTGCGATAGAGCAGCGCGAAATTCAAAATCAGCTATTTACCCCGTGTAAATTTAAATGTCGCGCTGCTTTAGCACGCATGTCCTGTCCCAATACCTACCAATGGCGCGGTTCAATTGGGGTCAGAGAACTAGAGGTGGGGGAATAGGAATCAGCTATCCAATATTTTACAGATCAGTGTTGGAGTCATCACAACATTGTGATCACAATTCCAAGGGCGCGTAAAATTTAAATGCAAAAAGTGCGAATCGCTAAAAAAGCAGAAAGATTGCAAATGGTATGAGTTTTTGAATATGAAAAATCTTCAAATTCATAGAAATTGTTGAAGCACTTTGGGTAACATTCAAAAATTCAAAAATGCATCAACATTTGGTTATTACATCCTAATTAGAACATTGGTGCTATTTTTTGCATTGATTTGACCAAAAATGATAATTCTCTATCTATACATTTTTATTTTTTTGTACCATGAAATCTCTTCATTTTTTTAAAAATCTGCGATCATAGAAATACCAAGAGAGATACTAATTAATTCTATTGACAACTAGAAATCATCTTCCGTTTCTTAAATACCATTCCTCATAAAAATAATTTTTGTGAAATTAATATTTACATTTTTTATAATAATAGATTGGAGAATGCATGCGTTAGAAATTGCGAACTCAAAAGATTTGTAAGTTTTCCAAATATTATTATTTCATCAAAATTTGAGTTACAAGTTACAGATTTTGATGTAAAACTAAACAACATAAGTTATCAACCAAAAATCATGTGAAATCAACACTACAAAAACTGCCTCCTAATTCTGCGAATAATCCTGCCGTCTCCTCAATTTTTCCTTGATGAATGCTTCAGTGCCCTTCGTCTTCTTATACTGTTGATGAGAAGGATCCATATTAAATTTGTGGGACGTGTACAACTTTTCGAACCTCTCATCATGCACGTCTGGCATGAAATCATCATCGACAATCTTAATTTTCTTCTTTTTCACCAGTCTCTTCTTCTTCGACTTGGACATAGACTGCTCTTCTTCTATTTTCTTCATATCAAAATGCCTCTTTCCATCTTCATTTTCATCCATCATCAAAAGCTCGAAAGTAGCTTTTCTTTTCTCTTCTTCGGAATCTATTTCTTCTTCCTTCGGCGCTTTCCGTTTTTTCTTTTCACATTTTTTCGTTTGTTTCCTCTCCTCCGCAAAATAAGGATCATTCATATCAACCTCTGATGGTATTGTGTCATCACTATCTTCACCATTTTCTTGGGATTCCAACTGATATTTTTCCAAACGTTGTTTCTTTTTCAGAGCCTTTTTCTCTTTTTTCTTTTCAACAAACTGTTCAAATGGAGTCAATTTTATGTTGCTCTTCATTTTTTCTGCAGTCTTCTTTTCTACGTCCATGTTCCAAGTGCATTCGAGCGTTTTACCTTTGTTTTTCTTTTTTTCTTCTTCCTTTTCTTCAATTTCTCTCAACAAAGCTCGGAATGTATCAACTCTTCCTATTTGATGTGTACCTTCCTCCAGTTCTATAGGCTTCGTATTATCATCTATTAAATAAAAAAATATATTGAAATTCGCAATTATTCACATTAAATAATAAGATACTTCACGTCGTTTTAAGATTTTGATTTCAGAACATAATTTTTCACGAGCATTTTTATGAAACTTTCATGAATGATAATCACACAATTACGGAAAAAAATACAGCAAAAAACACAGACAAAAAAAGAACGAACAAAGTATATTTGTAATTTTTTACTTTATTCTTCTATTGGACTGCCATTAAAAATATCAAGACATGATCTTCTAGTAGTAACAACAAATTCAATAGTGTTTTTATTACTCTGTTCTATTTTTCAAAATAAATTGAAAGTATATGAAGGCAGATAAAAATTTTACAAAAACCGAAACACTGAACATTGATAAACAATCTCAAGCTTGATGTGAAATGATGAAACGACCTCAATTTTTTGTCGTCAAAATTACCAGCTTCGTCTTCGCTTGATGTATCCGCAACCAAGTACTTGATGTCATCGTCATTGTATTGTCCAGAATTAAGTTTTGCTGTCGTCTCTCGTTTTTTTGGGTCTGTCACGTCCCACGTGAGATTAACCTTGACCTGCTGTAACGCTGTTGTTGTAATTTCTCGAGGCTTGTACTTTCCTGGTTCTGGCATTTCATTACAAACTTCTCGAGGTTCCTGTGGACGAACAAATTTGATTTGTTGAGAAAATTCAGCAATGTTCTCGGACAAAATTTTTTATGATAAACTTTCATCAAATGTGCCGGAATAAAAAAAAAAGATAAGGAACTTTTGGAAATATCTGAAATTTTTGAACTAGTTTTTCAGTTACATTCACGTGCCTTCAGTTAACATGTTTTTTGAAGTACACTCACTCCAATTACAATGAAAATTCATCGAATCAAAAAATTTTCATGTTAGCAATGGAGCAAAAAAAGAGACAGGCACACCTAGATACATTGTCATATGGAAACGTTTCAACTTTTTTACCTGGTCAAATGTCATATCGTCAGGAATGAATCGCAAATCAAAGTTCGCTGATGTCAGTGCAAAATGAATTCCATCGCATTCCGTATAAATGGTGTTGGCAGTCGCAGGAGAGTCACAAACAACAACGGCGTAATAGTATTTGAGCCTTTGGATCTGGTACTGGCGCAACTTTTCCATATGATAACTCGAGCCCTCCTCGTTCTATAAATTTTTCATAAATAAATAAAAGAACATCTTTACATTGCAAATGGTATATAATGCATTGTTTATTTCTCACCTCGTCATTCTTTCCTTCCATATTTTTGTTCTTCTCAACAAGCTCTTTCGGACCATGGATTTCTTCTTCTTTCATGCGTTGCAAGCCAAATTCTGAAGGATATATCTAAGTGATTGAAAGAAAAAATTATTATCTATTATCAGAGCAATGTCTTTCAAGAAATATTGATAAAGTCGTTTTGATAGTAAAATCATGACTTCATAAAATTTCAATCTATTTAATGTGAGAATCTTATGATGGTGACAAATTTTGATACTTCCTAAAATTCTCACTATATTCTAAAAGTAACAGAGTTATCAGAAACATTCTCAACAACTATTGTATTAAATGTTTAAGATAATTTTGATTGATCTATACTTGATTGTAAAGGTCATCTCAGTTTTTTTATTTACCGTCACGGATTTGACTGCGCCTCCACCAGGAACAATAGATTGAAAAACAACCATCAAATCCACTGCCCTAATGGTATCCCAATCCATGTTACACAAAGCCAGTCGACTCGTGACTTTTTCTGTTGTTTCTGCATCCTTATCCAATTCCCCCCAATTGTGTTCTATTCCATTGTCATCATCTATAATTAAAGGAAATAATAAGATCAACCGTTACAAAAAATACACAATATTTGAAAAATATTGAATTCACAAATGAGAATTTCCAGTAATTACGAAATCCGGTCGGATTTTGTCCGTTGCTAACAAAAAGAAAAGTGAAAAATGATCTTAAGTACTTGAGAAAATTTGTCATATTTGAGTCTCGTACAAGTGATTTGATAATGTGACTAATCCTTTAAAGGATCCAGCACTTTTCATGATTTTGAAAAATATTACTTTATAATATATTGGTTATAATTATGAAAACTTGGAAATATTACATTAAAAATGTTAATTTCGGAACTGTTACCAATAAATTCCAAGACCCTTGAGATTCGAAATCTTCATATAAAAAATCAGAACATAAAAATGAAAAAACCAGATAATCTCAAAACTCAAAAACCTAAGTCTTCGAATTAATAATTCTGTAGTAACGATAAAAAAATGGAATTGATCTGAAAAATCGGTAATTGTTCAATTTAGCGGCTATTGGCGAAAATGGGTCGCAAAAATTTTTTTCAAAAAAAGGATGTTTTTTAGGGTAGGGGAGGGTGTCCCGAAGTAGCGCATGCCAAAATTGAGGTTTTTTTTTTTTTTTATAATTAATAAAAAAGTGATTGAAAAATGGGTACCTGAAAGTCGAAAATATAGGAATTTTCGGAGTTGGTGACTGAAAAAAAGTCTCCTGGATCGATGATATTGCCGAAAAATGAGTCCGGAACGTTAGATAATTGGTTTTATATATTATAATAAAAATCGGTTTCAAAATTTTCGTTCCATTTTTTAACAAATAAAAAAAATCAACTTCCATTGACTTTACCTTCATCATCAGAGCTTTCATCAGAGGAACTGTCAGAAAACAACTTTCCCTCTCCTCGCGCATAATCAATGTTGATATTACGCAATTTCTTCTGAACTTCCTTCGGGATTTTCTTGTTTTCATCTTTTCTCCTCAACGTCAACTCCTCTTTGTTTTTCTCCGAATCGGTTTCGTTTGTTACTTCCTCATTTTCTTCGTCGTCGGTTTCATTTCCCGAATAATGTGACTTTTTCTCCTCATCTTCTTGGCCCTCGTCATCAGAGGGAGCCCGCTTTTTGACACGAAGCAATTCCCCATTGCTCGAAATATTTAGATCACCATCCTGATCTTTTTCACTTCCTGATTTTTCTTCGTCATCGCTCGACAAAACGTACAAATGCTCGTAGTTTTCATTTGAACTGATATAGTTATGTTTACCACGTTTGTCCCTGAATTCCAAGTTAAACTTTTCCTTCTTCAGCTCCTTACTGAATCTCTTGTCAATAACTACTTTTTTATCTCGTTGCCGTCCCCTTCGAAACTTCGGATCTTTCACGCAGGCCGCGAATCTTGCATCTTTGAACGATTCATCTCCCATTTTTTCCAATATTTCGAAAAAAACAGAAGACGGGAATTTACAAAATTCACAATTCAGAATCAATGTTTATATCGTTTACATCGTTTACATTATCTGATTTTGAGGTTATGGAAGAGCCGAAAATCCACGAAAACATTCGGGCCGGACCGGACCTGCCCGAAGCAGTACTTCGTGCATGTGCGGGACTCATCGCAAGGAGCGGGAAGTTCAAAACATTGAATACGAATAAATTTTTATTTTACGCTTCAGCTTTTACATCATTCTCCGCAGGTTCGAACTCTCCTAACACCTCGTGGTATTTTTCCAAAAGGTTCAAATGTTCGTCTTTCATGTGTGTGAGGTCGTCATACTGAGAACCAACGCACCATAATGTTTCCAAGTCATAGGTTTCTCTGGCATTTGTAGACAGCACGTGCAGTGCTATGTTTCCTATGGAAATTAATAAATAAATTGTTTATTATATCTTTTGCCGAGTTGAATAAGAATTGTAATATCTTTTACCAACCTAAATCAAGTGCTTGCCAATCAGTCGAATTTTTCCCTTCGATGAGTGGTATTTTATCACCTTCGTGCCTTTTGATTTTGTAGGCTTTGCGAACTGATTCCAATAAAGCTTTCATGTGTCTCGATGATCTTGATGTGACAACTACGATGTAGTCAACATATGCGAAGGATTTGGGCACTGAGGCTACAAAAATATTCTTAGCGCTGTCTTTCTTCAAAAGGGCGACGAGGTCTTCTATTTCAAAAACTCCGTTGACTCCGCCTGGAATTATTTTTTCAAGCATATTACAATTTTTTGGTTGGAACTTGAGAAAATCCTAATTAATGCAAGTGCAGCAGTTCACAAAAAATCAAAGCTCGTTTGTAATTCCCATAGCCAATTAAACAACTCACATTCAACTATTGTCAATCGATGTTTAAAAACAATTCTTACGTTCCATGTTGATTCCTTCAAAAGGATCGCGGTATTCGATTTGCTTTTGCAATTCTTCCAAATGTATCTTTGCCATTTCTTCGGAGACGTCAAAAATCACTGGTGCATCGTCGTCCTTGAAAACTTTGTACTTTTCCCCGATTGACACGGAAGAAGCAATATCTTCACCCTTTTCATATTTCTTGCTGTTTTTCGGAATACTGTCATCGCAAAATCGACGTATCGGAAACGCCTGGGTTTGATTTATCAATTTACATGTGCAGGCCAAATTTGTGCGATAACGAAATACACTGTTTAATACTTTTAAACTCATTTTTAATCGATTTTTTACGTCGAAATTGTTGTCAATGCTTGTGTTTACCATTTATAGGTTATATCAGGACCAATGACGATTCGGGTAAGGTAGGGTTCCCTGAATTTCATCGATATCAGATTCTGTAATCAGATCATATGTTCACTCAGCATCCATTAATCTTGGGCATGTCATTCAATTTGTTACAAGTATTACTTAGTACTCGTAATACTAACAATTGACAGTATCATTGAAAATTTTGTATAAAAAAAATTCATGTGAAATGTAGTTACATAACTTTACATGAAAATATTATCGTTCAAAATACTAGTCTCAGCATCTCCACACCCATGAGGAGAAGCTGAACATTTCTCATCATCAAAGCTTTTATCTTAACATCGATCATCAATATTATGCATCTGTTTTGAGTAGATAATAAAACATAGGATATAATTGAATAGATCCGTAAATATCTTGGAATTGTCGTTTATTGCAGGTAACAAGATAAAAAGTATTTCATGAAAACATTTTCTGTATGGAAGTGTGAAATAAACGGACGTGATGATCTGCTAGCATCAGATGTTGCGATTTGTGACTGCTCACGAAGGTTGATAATTGGCCCGATTGTTGATGAATTTTTGGTCATTCATGGAGCTGCAACAGAAATAAATATGTCACAATTAATATTTTCAAAAATTATCTGTTGAATAAAACTAACTTTTCATGTTAATTGTAAGAAGTATCTTGAAATTATAATTGAAGAAATTTTAGCCACCTTGCACCAATGATTTTCACATTTTTAAGAATTGAAATTTAAAATCCAAGTAATCGAAGGTTCAAAATATGCAGCAAAACTCTTCATATTGTCGCCTGTTGAATTGTTTTACAATGCAACAGTTAATTTAATCAGTTTTACAATGCAACAGGCGACAAAGATAGAGATACTACAGTTCAAATGTAACTTTTGTGGTTTATCACTTGTAAAGTGAAGAAAAAGCCAATTGTATTAATTCGTGACTATGCAATATTATTGTAATACGTGGAGACTAGATAGATCAAAATTCAACAGAAAAGTTTTAATACAGAGTAAAATAAAATACAAACAAAACGCTTCAATTTGCAAATTTTCAAAAAAATATTTTTTGAACTTTGGGCAATACAAAACATCAAAGAATATTTGACTGAAATTCAATTTTTACTGGTACCTTGAGAAATACTATAACATTTGAATGCAAAACATGTTTTAAAAAATGGATGCACATGTGATATTTTAGAAATGTCAAGCATGGATTCGCAAGATTTCTTTACATTTCTTCGAACATGTGGGTTCACATTTTAATTGTATGGGCTTTTCTTTTGATATAAAGATTGACCACATTGCTGACCTTGAAAATCACTCCAATCAAAGGGAAATTTATCCAACGTGACAATTTTTGATTTGTTAGATCTTGAGTTATTACAAACCATCAAAATATATGGTCCTACACAGAAATTTCAAGCATTTGGAATACCAAAAATTACAGTAGAAGAGACGGCCAAGGGGAATGAAAATATCAAAAGTAATATTAGCATGTAACATTCAAACAGGAAATATTTCAGAAGTATTTACCAGCAGATCGTCGTGGAAAGGCGCCTACTTGGACCTTGCACGCATCTTTCTGCGCTTACGCTTTAGCCTCCGCATACGCTTCTTACGCCACTGAAGAGACAAAAAATTATCAACGAAAAGAATTACAAATTATCGCTGCGTCAATATCGCACCACGCATATTCAGTGACACTTGTTTTCGAAAGAATTATCAATCCAAAAACCATGTAAAACACCAGAAGAAACGAGTTAACAACGTTGTAAATTAATGTAAAAATGTAAGCACACGTTAAACCAGATTCTTCGATTTTGAACTTAGCTAAAAATAGTAACAATTAGAAAATATAAACATGTCGAGATGAAAACGTGAGGCAATGTCGCGGAAAAAGTACACAACTTCAGCAATTATCAATTCGCGATATACAGGCAATAGAGAAAAAATATTGTCGTACAATTGTAGAAGCTTACCTTGGCTCTCATTTTGAGGAGTTAGAGGTGTTGAAAAACCTCTAAGAAAACCCGATTGCTCAGATTTTGGACAAGTGACTTGTTCGCTCTCAAAAAGAAATATGAACCAGAAAATCGCGACTCGCGTTTGTTTGGAATGATGAGATGACGGAAGTAGCGGCCCAGAAGCGCCCTCTGAACGGCTCTGAACACCTGTCGAGTGTTCGCAAACTCAATATGTGGTACTATCGACTGTCTTTCTTTAAGATGGACCAATTAATGAGTTGAAGAAGAACAGACTTCCTACTGCGTGCCACGGAAGTCAGAGTTCACGATGAACACCACGCGGTGAACCACGGTGAACAGTAGTTGTTGAGCTCCAACTTCCGAGTTCTAATTTTACATTTTGCTTTCGTACCAAACAAAGTACAAGCTGTACAAGTACTTTTTTGGAAAAATATCGAATGTAGCGGGAAATATTGAAATACATACTCATCCTAGATATATGGATTTTTCTTCTATAATAAAACTCTAGAATAATTATTGAGTGTCACTTACTTGCTAATTTTATGTATACTGTGTAATATCAGTATTTCCTCTTGAAATAATAAATTTATGAATACGAAATCATCAAATCGAATTGATCTTATAATTCTATTCCTTAAAGATAGTCATACCATCAATATTATAATCATTACAAATTAATTTATGAAATAACCTGTTACTTTCGCGAAACCGTTTTCAAACGGCAAAATGTTTCGCGAGAAACACCAGCTGTTTCCGGTTGTCAATGTCAAGCAAAAGTGTTTACCGTTTTCCCGCGTTGGAAGTTAAAGCCGCGCGCGGTTCGCCAATTTCGTTTTAATCTTTTTTAACCCTTGCATATTTTGTGTCTAAATTGTTACAAATTGATTTTTAAACAAACTTTAAATCACGAAAATTACCACATTAAGTGCAGTGAACACGAAACATCTACCAAAGAACGAAAACACTGTCAATTTGTTCTAAATCAGCGATCAAAATTTTCAGGGTTAATGAACATTTGCGCGGCTTTTTAGCAACTATGATTTTAACTGTCAAATTTTAACAATCACGTAATTTATTTATAATAAAGTTCGTGTTTTGTCGATCGACAAATTTAAGGGGTTTTCAAGGATTTTTTTCCTGAGTTTTAAAGACAATAGAAAAGGAGAAATGAGTCAATCAAAAATTACGGATTCATTCAAAGCTGCGAAAAGTATCGCTTCATTTTATGGGAAAAAACAGCCAGTGAAGCAACAAGAAGATTCTGGCGATTATGTTCTGAATATCACTTCGAATTTGTGTTACACGCCGACGACCAGAAAAATTGTTGAATTAACCAGCAGTGAATCGGACTCGGATTCGGATGTTGAAAATTGCGTTCTGAAAAAAGATGCAGGAAAAACGAGGGCGAGAAAAAACAGTACAAATGGTAAAAAATTATTCGTAATTATTAATAATTTTTTATACTATATAGTCATCATATATATTGTACTTTGAATTGAATCCAGAGAATACACTTTTAAAAATAATATAATTATTTTAAATATAATATATTTAATATAATAATATAATGAAATAATTATTAGGGATATAGGAATATCCCTAATAATAGGGGAAAAAATGCAGTCGATCCAAAAGAGCTGAAAAACCTCAGTCAAATCGAAAGAAATTATATTGATTTAGAATAAGTGAATTAAAGTTCCAGTTTTATAACTTTAAACTGTTGAACTTGTAAACTTTGTAATCCTTATTTTTTTAATAAGTAAATATTTCAGTTTCGAAAATATAAGCTAATGTGCACATAATTGAAAAAAATTATGTATTGACTCAAATTACGTCTTTTTTCAGACTGTCAATCTTCACCACCAAAACAGCTCAGAATGACGCCAAAAAAATCAACTCGAACCCCAGCTCAAAGAGGGTCGCCGAAAATACCCACGACGCCCTTAGGAAATTTCCACATTGCGAACACCCCTATAAAATCCTCCAAAAAACAACTGTTTTCCCCCCAGGTCGCTCATGGCCCCAAAGGATTGCAAACCCCACCAAAGTCGCCCCTGAAAAACGAGGTGAAAACCCCGACAAAACTGTCCCCTAGGAAACTCTTTGCATCGGACGTCTACCAGAACGCCAGAAAGTCCTTGCACAGTTGTTTGCCAGACTATTTGCCAGGACGAGAGAAGGAAACGAAACGCCTTGAAGAATTTATTTCCTGCCACGTCAAGAACAAAACCTCGGGTTCGCTGTACATTTCAGGACCCCCGGGAACTGGCAAAACTGCCACTTTTTCCACGGTGATAAAAAATTCCAAGTTGAGGTCGAGTCTTCAAATAGTTTATATAAATTGCACAGAAGTGAAGTCAGCGCCAGCTATTTATGGAAATATTATTGACGAGCTGGAAATCGAAACTCCGAAGTTGGTGCGGTCCAGAAAACAGGCGATCGAGGAGTTTTTGACTTCGACGCACAAAATGTTGCTTCTCGTCTTGGACGAGATTGACCAACTGAGTACGAAGAACCAGCAGGTTTTGTACTCGATTTTCGAGTGGCCCACGTTGCCCAAGTCAAAGCTCATTCTTGTTGGAATTGCCAACGCTTTGGATTTGACAGAACGGATTCTTCCGAGGCTGCAGACGAGGTGAAGATCAATTTTTTTTTTACACATGCACAAAGATGACCCCTTTTCGTGCATGAAATGTGGGCGCGAAATGGCATTTTTTGTTGATATAGCATAGCAGTGCGGAATAAGTGTGCGCAAAATGCTATTTTGCGCACTGTTTTTGGAAATATTTCCGCATCAGTTTTGGAAAATTTTCATACCATGAAAGAATTTTGACATTTTAAGAAATTTTTACGAACTCCACAAATTTTTCAACATTTTCGCAATTTCCAAAATTCTCAAAATTTACGAAAGTTTCCGAAAATTTTCAAAATTCTCAAATAAATAATATGATGTAAATTTGCTGTTGGGGTTCAGAACGTGATGATTCGATTTAGAATTTATCTCTCTTTGTGTAGATATTTTGTTATATTATTGTTCTATCCTAATTCCAGGTGCGAAATGAAACCAGAAGTCATGATATTTGGATCCTACTCAAAGGAACAAATCCAGGGAATCATTATGGATCGATTGCGGCGTGCGGGGGCGACCGAAATTTTCCCCGAGTCCGCAATCTCATTTTTAGCCATGAAAGTTTCTGCAGTGTCTGGAGATATAAGGAAGTCCTTGGACATTAGCAGAAGAGTCATAGAGTTTGTCGAGTCTCGCAGAACTGCATTCATTTTAAAACCTGCAACCGACACTGGTACGCAACTTCTCATACGTAGCTTTATCATTATTATTATAAAACTGAATCAATTTTGATATAGTTGAATTTCAATTTAATGATTTCGAACTTTTTTTATCTCAAATACTTTTTATGAACTATTATTATTCATTGCAAAAATTTTATGTTGAAATTTTGATAACTTGTTCTGAAAAATCAAACATTTTAGAAACTAAGGAAAAGAAATAAATTTTAAAATTTAGTAATTACGACAACCTTGTTGTCATTTTTTGTTCGACACTTTCGACGATAATTCAAATAAAACCGGCGTTTCAGAATCCAACACGGATGCTGAAAAAACTATGCCAGGAGAATTGAAAGTTGGCTTGAAGGATGTTTTGGAAATCATCAATGCTGTTCAAGGGTCTCAAAAAATTGACGAAGAGGAAAGCAATTTCACTTTGCAACAGAAAATAATTCTCTGTTCGTTCATGCTGATCCTCGGAAAAGGAAAAAATAAAGACGTCGAACTTGGGAAAGTAAGAGTGGTCGAAAAATTAAAAAATAATCAAAAAGTGACGACCATAAATCACATTGAAAAAATGATACTCGCATAAAGATTATCATAACAATATGACGCTCGCTAGATAATTCGAATGTTTCATTTTTCAGCTCTACAAAGTTTATGAAAAAGTCTGCCGAAAGCAAAGCCTCGGTGTTTTGGGATACGACGAATTCGTCAGCGTTTGCAACTTGATTGACGTCCATGGAATCATCAACATCAACTCTTGTAGAAAAGAGTCGCGTCAGTCGAAAGTGATAATGAAATGGGACCAAGAAGCATTAATAGCGGCAATGAGCGACAAAAAGTTGACTTCACAGATTATAAACGACGTTTCCTGCCTTTAATTGTGTTCCGTAAAAATTGTACATATTAGCTCCATTATTTTATTTATAACTGCCAAAAAACTCTTTTACATCGTTTTACTTTCACACAGTACTCAAGTTTTTGTGTTTGAGAGAATGCTGATGTGTAATTTTAACTGAGTGTACGAATATTTTAATTGTTTTATTGCGCTGTGAAATTCGACCAAGTTTTAGTGCATGACTGATTTTCGTACTGGCATTGTCAAAACAGCTGTCAATTTTTGAAGTTTATGTTGATATTTTCCACCAGAATTGAATTTTCGATAATAGTTCATTTCTGTAAACTTGACAAATATGGGAATAAAAGTAATTTGTTTTTATATTTTATTGCGTACAAGAGACATTGAAGTGTACTGTCAAATTATAAATCAAAATCCTTTATTAATGTATGTATCTAATATGCCAACATACATAGAAACATATATACACATGTATTTACAACCCACAAAATACGTAAACACCCTTCTTTTTTGTCAAATTACTCCCCATCCGACACTTCACTCGCATCCGAATCGTATTCCCCAACATTAATAGTGATCGAGTACTCCTGATCGCAACCCAAATAAGCGTCGCTCATGAAGTACAAAGTGTACGAATGTTTGCCAGCAGCTGGCGCAACGAAATCCAGCTTGATCTTGGCTTTCTGCTGAAGGTTGAGCCTCTTGATAGACAACAAAGTATTGGTCCTGGGGTCTCCTATGACGACCCACCAACCTTCCTCCCTCTTCAGGGGGAAGAATGGAGCGATCACATGACCCGCAACTTCGTCCTCCCTCTCGAGCTGCACAACCACGTTCACGGTGTGTCCACTCCTTAACCTATCCTCGTCCTGAACTTCGTAAGACATTTCGATGTTGGGGTACCTGACGACACAAACATAAATATAAGGTCCTAATTTTCGAAATGTCACGATCTTTCAATCACTTGATTACAGTGTTGGATCCAGAGGGGCGGGGGGGGGGGGGGGGGGTGGGGGGCTCAACCCCCCCCCCCCCCCGGAGGC
>JAPYZK010002789.1:0-13258 GCA_030522785.1 Platygaster equestris | reverse complement strand
CGGTAACATCTGTCACCTAAATTCGCTGTCACATTAAAATTTCCAACATTCATGAAATCCGTCAACTTCAGATAATTTCGGACATTTTGAAGAAATTTGGTTATTCTTGAATTTTTAACAATCATCCACATTCCTGAAAAATTGAAATTTTCAACTTTTTCAAGATTCTTGATATTTTTTATGTTTGAAACTTATTGAAATTACGAAAATTTCAAATTCGTAAGCACTCCCAAAATTTTGATTAATTCAAGAGTTCTCCAGTAATCGTCTTCATTATGCATATTGTTAAAATCCCAAAGGACTTCGTAAATTCGAGTAAAAATCATTATATCAGAAAACCGCAGTATTTTCACATTATGTTTCATCTTTACCGCCCCCCCCCCCTTCCCCTACACCGTCAATCGATAATCAAACCGACAACAGATGTAATGATAAATTGCGATTCTCAAAGCCGAGAAAAAAAGACCGTTTTTCAAAACTGAACTTGAGATGATTTACCTGGGACAGTCTGGGTCCGGGGGTAAGAGAGTTGGGTGCGCCAATCCGGAGACGAGATTTAGGAGTCTCGTCTCCGGATTGGCACACCCGTAACAAGTTCATGGGAATCCCTAATCGGGGGATTATATACAAAACACCCCAAAACAGGAATTAAAGCATCTCTGAGAAGTCCTGAGTCAAATAGTTCAAACGACAAAGAAGTAAAAAAAAATTTTTTTTATTCGAAGTTTTCGTTTCATAAACGTTTGGAACTTCAGATACATTAAAACTTCTGTTAATTTTTAAAATAATAACAATTTTTAAGAACTTGCAAGTTTTGAAAATTTTGAAAGTTGTGAGCTTTTCTATTATTTTTCAAAACTTTCATAAATTTTGAATATTTTGAGAATGTGTAAAATAGTTATTATTCTCAAGTTTCGAAAATGTCCATGACAGCCAACATCTTGAGAATATTTAAAATTTTGAACATTCGGGAAAATTGTGTAAACTTTGAAAACTCATGCAATTTTGTAGATTTCGCGAATGTTGTAAATTACAGAAATTTCGAAATTTTAAAAAATTCCTAAAATTTTGTGAAACTTGGAAATTCCCGAAATCGATGAAATTTTGGAAAATGTAAGATTTTTAATCATTTTAGGATGAATTCTCAAATTTTTGGGAATTTTTATAACTTCAAGAATGTTAGAAATTGGGTATTTTCTAAATTTCTGAAAATCTCGCAAATGTTGATGATTACAAAAATTTCGAGTAACTTGGAAATTTTGAAGATTCTAAAAATTTCAGGAAAATTGAAATTGAAAATCTCTCCGGCTTATAGTTTTTAAGTTATTCAATTGTTAATCACCGGAAAGTACACTATTCAACTAAGAATATCGTTCGAAAAAAGATTTCGGTCATCTCAATTCCCACGTCAATCGAAGTGGGAAACGTAGCACCACATTTCT
Source organism: Platygaster equestris (assembly GCA_030522785.1). Taxonomy (NCBI): domain Eukaryota; kingdom Metazoa; phylum Arthropoda; class Insecta; order Hymenoptera; family Platygastridae; genus Platygaster; species Platygaster equestris. Next base: position 11,816 of record JAPYZK010002789.1, on the reverse strand, counting down.
AAATGGAAAAATGCCACATAAATAATTTTTTTATGCAATATGTTTCATTTTGCAATGAAATGACATTTTTCAGTTGATGATCTCCAAGTGAATTTCACACTTTTCAGGCAAAATGAAAAGCGTATTGGAATCAGTTTATTTTTTCCGTAATTTTAATGTGGAATTAATTTATAACAATTAAGGGGGAATAACATTTTTTTTTTTTTTTGTAAATTCGTATCGTCGCTCCATTTGGTTATTGAGAAATAATTTTTTTTCACAATTATAGGGGAGACTTTTAACTTTATTAAGCATGTAATTGCGAATCCTCGATATGCACCCAGTAGCAGTTTCACGGGGTGTAACCCCGGGATTGTTCCAAATACGTCCGCGGGCGTAAGGGTGGGGGTAACCGACTGCTCCGACTTCGCGCTGAGCCCGAAATCGCTCGACGCGACTTCAAACTCGCTACCTTTTTTCAAACTTGCTTTTCTTTGGAACGAGTTGACCGATTTTAACGATTTTTTTTAACAGCATCTTGCAACGAGACGAACAACTTTTACTTGAACGAAAATTAGAAAATACGCGCTATCTAACCTCCAGCCATGTATCGAAATGTGTTATTTTTTTATTTTACTATAAACAAACAAGTTATTGCAACAATTATATTTTTCGGAAACAATCCTATTAGAATTGTTTTCATGCATATTAACAAACAAAAAAATTGCATGAACAAAGCAACTATCCTTACACGAAAATTTTATCGTCAATTTATGTTTTTTATTAGTTGAGCATCAATTTTTTTCCATTATCGTGACTTAATCTAACTTGAATGACAATATCATTTTTGCTTCTTTCGTGGCTTATTTTTTTACTCAGTACATCTTTTTCTACTTGCATTGCACTTGTTTTTCTCAGCCTAACTCATGTTCTCGTCGTCGCTTACATTATTTTCGTCACTTTCCTCAACACAGCTAATATCATCTCATCTATAACTGAATTAAGTCATATGATGTTGTATAAATTTTGGAAATTTCGAAGAACTTGAAAATAATCCGCATGTGAAAAATTCTGACAGTTAAAAAAAATTATTTCAATAATCCAAAAGTCCTGAAACATTCTTAAATTTCTTTAAATTCCGTAAATTCTAAAATTCTTGAAATTTTAGCATTTTCGAAAATTCCCCAACTTCCAAAATTCTAGTAATCTGGAAAATTTTGGTAATTTTAAATATTACGTCATAATTTTACAGAACTGTATCATTTGAAACTTAAAATATCTTCCAAAAATTGTATTACAAAAGCATCTGAAATGCTCCTCTTCAAAAACTCATCCGATTCTCCCAAACTAACAAAATCCCCCCAACTTCCAGGTGCCCAAACGGGGGACGACATAGAAATGGAACCCTGGTCAAAGGACTGCGCGGCGCCCACCCTCCCACTCCACAGTACCCCTGAAATCGAGCCCCAACTTCCTGACCCGACTGCCTACTCACTCCCAAGCGTCGCCAAGCCAGGCCCCTCCCCCTCGAACGGAACTGCGAAAGATACACCTGAGCCGCAACCCGCAGAGGCTTCACTAGCGTTCGTCGCCGCCGGGCCGGATTTCCTTGAAAGCGCGAGCCAGGAGCAGCAGCCTGCGACAAACATGATTCAACCGCCGGCGCTGATGCACGAGACCAGCAGCAGCAGCAGTGGCAGCAGCGGGAACAGCAGTAGCAACAGCATCGCCGGGGAGGTTCCCGAGGCGATAATTAACGAGGACACGAGTTCCCAGCCCAGCCTCGACCTCGAGGGCGACGAGTCTGAGAACAGCGAGTCATCGAGGAAGCTGCAAACGACCTTCCACTCCAAAGATTTTCCCACGATTTCCGAAATTACGGACAACCACCCGTCGGAGATTTCGAAGTCGGAAAGCGACGAGTCCGCGACTTCGGCGTCGGTTGATTTCGAGCCGAGGGAGAGTAGGCTTAGCATCGTCGAGGTGGTGGAAACGGAGAAGAGGAACTTTGCGGACATCGGGAACGAGGACGTGGAGAAGATAAAGGTTGTGGAAAAAGAGAAGGTGAAAGAGGAGGAGGTCTCGGTGGAGGAACCGCCGGAGGAGGAGAAAGGAGAGGAGAGGAGAGAGATTGATGAAGATGGGGTAAAGATAGAGGAGATCGAGTCCCGGGATTGCCAGGTTGAGGAGGGGAAGGAGGAGAGTAGAGAGGAGATAAAGGAGGCCAAGGAGGAGAGCAAAGAGGAGGCGACGGAGGAGAGGAAAGAGGAAGAGACGGAGGAGAGTAAGGAAAAGGTGAAGGAGGAATGCGAGAGGACCAATTCCGTTATTGAACTCACTGGTGTCGCGGGAATTACTACAGTGAGATGATTTTTTGATTGTACATTGTGACGAGAACTTTTATAATATGAAAACGAGTAGATTCGTTTCATAAGAAAAATTTGGCAAAACATGCACTAAATGGGACGCTTCGAGTCCCTGAAACAGCGCATTGAGGACGTCCATTTACGACCGGTGATTTAATACTGTACCTATTATCGTTCCTCAAGTCCTACAATTGTTCTTCAAGTCGTACTTTTGTTCAGGTCCGCTGAAAACAAGGACAATGTGCTCCGCAAGTCCTACTTTTTCTTAGGTTTGCGGTGCGCCGTGTCGTAAATGTCCCCTCTCAAAACGCTACTTCAGGTGCTGGAAGCCCCTATTCAGTGCGTGTTTTGCAAAAGATATTTTTTACATGTGTATGCTTTTCGCGTATTTCAATACCTGCGGAGCGGTACTAAAGTTCCGTTTTTCGAGAGGTGCTTGCGCAGCAGGACAAAAAACCTACTTATAAGCCCTAGGGCAAAAAAGTATAGTTTTTTGCCCGCTACGGATTAAAAGGTTTCACTCGATCCTAACCTCAAAGAGGTACATAAAAAGGGACTTTGAGATTAGAATCAGGTAAAATACAGTACTGCACAAGCGAGGCAAAAGTCGATATTACAAAACGATTAAATTCCTCGCCTTCGGCTCGGAATTCAACCCTTCGTTTTGCAAAAATGGCTCCAGCAATTAGCTTAAATTCGAAATAAATTGTTGAAGAAACGAAACCCATTGATATGGTCTTTTGTGCTTTGTTTTTCGATGTCTGAATGTTGCAAAAAATTGATTCGTTCGTGAGAAAAGTAACGGCAACGGGTTAATTTTTTTGGGAGTAGCGATATCGTAACGATTCACATATTTTACCTCATTAACGGTAACGTAACGCATTACAGTTTTCTGAGTAACGTTCCAAACCCTGATTTGGACACCCCAACCATAATCCAGTGTCAAGGAATCGTATAATTAGAAAAAACATACCAACGTCCAAAATAAAATTGCGATCAATCCGAAAAAATTTTCCATGTTCAGATAATCGGGGAGAAACGCAGCGCCGAGGAGTCGGACGAACCACCAGCAAAAGTAATAGTCCTCGAGAACTCCACTTGCGCAGTAGAAAATGGACAAAACAACGCCACCGAAGAATCCACCGAAATGGACGTGACGACGTCGGGCGAACCCGCGATTCCCACAAGCGTCGGCAGCTCCTAACTGGCCCCGTGAAATATCGCGAAGACTGCCTTTCAATCACGAAACTGCGAGAATCTCCGCGTTCATGAACCAGCTAAAACGGGATTAATTTGTTGTACAGTTCCTATAAATAGTGTTTGGCAATCTGTAAATGCGTGTGTACGTGTCATTGCTGGGCCCAAAATGGCGGCGGCACACATTGATACATCGGAGTTCCTATAAATAGAGAGTTTGGCCATCTGTAGATGTAGTGGGTAGGTGTCATCATTGCTGGATCCAAAATGGCGAATTACACATACATATGCGTTCGACACATACGTACATTCGCTTCTTCCTATTGGAGACGCCATTTTGGATCCAGCTTTGGAGGTGGCCAACAAAACATTCGCGCCTGAATAGCCAAACTCTCTGTAGGAATTTTAACATACATTCGCCTCTTCCTATTGGAGCCGCTATTCTGGACCCAGCTCTGGAGATGATCAATCAAACATTTGCGCGGGAATAGCCAAACTCTCCATTTATAGGCACTCTCATTTTTTGCTTTTGGATAAATTGCGACGAGGCGTAACGCGGAATACGTGCCTTTTTACGCAAAAACGGGTAGGGACACTTGGCTCGGATTTCGCAGCGCGTAATACAAGATTATTTGTGTACATACAATGATTTTTTTTTCTTCCCCAATGATAACTAGTTCTAACTCATATCTATTGATTTAAAACGGATGTGAACGCTTTAGAATCGGTGGTTAGTTACTTTTTCCTTGATTACTCATCCGAAGCGTCTGTAAGTGGAAGTCGTATTTGTAACTGGAATTACATGATTAATTTTTCACAATATTCACTCGCTCGTTTTCCTTTCCTTGAGAACATTTTAATTAACATTGATAAAATATTTTACAGTCCAACACAGAATTTGTGTTCTTATATTTACAAGTTTATTGACAATGTCGGATTTGTTATAATTTTATAAGGTTGAACGATCTTTTTCGATGGCGAAAACAATAGGGATTAGGATTTGTTATTTTTTGGTTAAAATTGCACCTTCCAAGAGAAAATTTTTAGTTAGGACATAATATGGTAGATGTGGAACAGTATATGCATTTATGGAAATTCTGAATTATGATTCTCATAGGAGTTTAGAGAATTTTTGAAAAGTTCGAGGATTCAGAATTTCAAATCATTTAAAAATGTTTTAAATCAAGAGAAATTTAAAAATATTAATAATTTCGAAGATTCCGAAAATATTGAGAATTTTTAAAGTTGTAATAATTTTGGCATTTTCCGACATTTTTTATCAAAATTGGAATTAAAGCATTTTGGAATTTTCGAAACATTCCAGAATTTCGAAAATTCGGAACTTTTCATGATTAAGAATAATCAACACGTTATAGAAATTTCAAAAATTTTTGAATTTTGAGTTTTGAAAACTCGGGAAACATAGGGAATTTGTTAGATTCCGAGTATATTGAATATTTCGAGTATTTCAAAAGTTGTATTAATCTTTCAGTTTTCTTACATTTTTTATCAAAACCTCAATTCTAAAATTGTAAGAAATTTATGAAAACATTTACAAATGTCAAAAATTCTAATTTTTTGGAAATTTTGAAAATTTCGAACATCTTAGTAACTTTGGAAATTTGGAGAATTCCGTAAATTACAAACATTCTATCATTCTTGAAATTGTTTCAAAAAATTAGACAGTTCAATGAAAACAAAAACAAAAATGACAATTTCTAAAATTTTTAAATTTCGCAAGTTTTAAGAATTTAGTGAATGTTACGAGTTTGGACGTGTTGCCTACACATGCAACACGCATGTTCGGCATGCATGTTACATGTGTGTTGCATGCATGCTTTTTTTCCCCGGGCTGGTTTTGAGAATTCAAACAATTTAGGAACTTTCGAACATTCTCAAAAAATTCGAAAATAGTTATACTCAGAATATTTTGTCATAATTTTAAATAGTTTCTCAATTTAACGAAGTTTTGAATTTTGGAAAAATCCGAAAATTGCAAAATTTTTAAAATATTCGAAGGTTTTATAAATGTGCCAAATTTTTAGAATCTGAAAAAGTTCAACAATTAGAAATTTGGATAATCCTAAAACATTCGTTCAAATGTCAAAAATCAAAAATTCGAAAAATTTCAGTCATTCTGAATATTCCGCCATAATTTGAAAATGTTTCTAAATTTAATATATTTTTTACAATCCCTCGAGCGGGATGAAAAGTAATCCTGTTTTCATCTGTGCCGTTCGTGACTACTTCGAGGGTTGTTATTGCGCACTCACTTTTCAATCTCGAAAATCAATAATTCAATAAAGGGATTATGAAATATAGCGTACACATTTCGGGCTTAAGTCCTCGATATGCAACATACTATCGACGATATTCTAAAATTTTCATTCCGCTCGCTCGTAAACATTTTTAATTTCTTCTACCCCCGATGTAACTTCGTACGTGAAGTGTTCCATTCCAAAAGAAAATCGCATTATTCACAATGTGTCGATTCAAAAAATTCGAATCCTACAAAAAAAAACAAAAAAAAAAAAAAAAAACGTATTATTCAAAAGTCTGGTGTTTGACCAATTTTCTGAAGAGACCGTTTTTGGCGACGAGTTGGTCGTAGGTTCCGGTTTCTATGACTTTCCCTTGGCTGAGAACGGCTATTATGTCGGCGTTTTTAATGGTGCTCAGCCTGTGAGCGATGGTCAGCACGGTCCTGCCTTGCGTCGCCCGCTCCAGTGCCTCTCGCACATAAAACTCGCTTCGTGCGTCGAGGGCACTCGTAGCTTCGTCTAGCACTAGGATTTTCGGATTCTGAAAAAATAATTCCAGAATGACAGAAACGAAATTTCAATAATTTTTTGAATACAGCAGTTTCTGAAATTTCGGTGATAAAAAAACATGTGCGTCTTGAAGACCGCACGATAAAAACGGAATTTTTATACTCCCTGTAGTAATAAATTTGGGAAACTGTTTTGAAAATTTCGAAATGAAAAAGTTCCCAGATTTTTTACTATTCCTAAAATTTCTTGACTTGGGGAGTTTCAAAAACTTTCCAAAATGTAAGGAATTTCGGAAAATTTCTATATTTTTGAAAATTTCAAGAATTTTGGTAATTCAGAAATGTTTGAAAATTCCGGATGTTCTGACGTTTTTAAAAATTCGCAGAATTCTAAGAATGTCTAAAATGTTGTTAAATTTTCAAAAATTTCGAAAGTTTTAAGAATTTCGAAAATTGGGAGGATTACAACAATTCCTAGAATTTCAACAATTCTTAAATTTCCGGATTTTCAAAAGTTTTGGAAATGTTCAAAATTGTGGAAATTTCGAAATTTGAGTAACTTCGAAAATTTTCGAAGTTAATAAGTTTTCTTCGATTTTTATAATAAATAAATTTTCGAAGCTTTGGAGTCAAGGTTTCGAAAATCAGATAAACCGATTTCGAATTCGCAAATTTTAGAGGTTTGAATATTCAAAAATTTATTAGTTTTTATTAGATTTTGAATTATATTCAGAACACTGTGGAATTCGGGAAATGAGAGAATACGGAATTTTGGGTTCGGAAATTCAAAAATTTGGATTTCCAAAAATTATCCAGACGCTCGAGTTTTTAAATTGTAAACGCCGTCAAATTAGCAAAGTTTTTTTTGTTAAATTGGAAAATTTTCAAATATCTTCTCGACCGCTTGCTCCATCGCTGGCAAACATTTTATGAATTACCCTCCCCCCAAATTACTTTGTACATGTTCCACTCCAATGATTAACCAGATCAAAAACCAAATACCAGAAAATGACTCAACCTTAATCAACGCTCTTGCAATCGCAACTCGTTGCCGTTGCCCGCCGCTCAGAGTCACCCCTCGCTCCCCAACCAGGGTTTCCAGCCCCATAGGCATTTTATCTACGAACTCCACGACGTTCGCTTTCCGAACAGCATCCGAAATTTCCTCTTCCGACACGTCCGTTTTCCCGTAGCAAATGTTGTCCTTGATCGTAGAGTTGAACAAAACCGGTTCCTGGGAAACAATCCCAATCTGGGACTTGACCCAGACGGGGTTCAGTTTCCGGAGGTCGTGGCCGTCGAGCAAAAGCGCCCCGCTGTCGGGGTCGTACAGTCGGAGCAGAAGCAAAGCTAACGTGGACTTTCCCGAGCCCGAGGGGCCCACGATCGCGGTGGACGAAGCGCGTTTCACGTGGAGAGTGAAATCGTTCAAGATTTGGATGTCTTTTCTCGTGGGATAAGCGAAGCTGATATTTTCGAAAATAATGTCGCCAGAAAGTGGTGTTTCAGGGACGAGTCCGCCCTGAATCGGTAACTGGGGCTCGCGATTCATGAGCTCGAAGAGACGAGTGCTGGCTCCAACCTGGAAATGATGAATCATGTTCATTTTTATTTCGATTCTTGAAGGAATTTGCGAAATTTTATCCGATATCCGAACTCGTTATAAGATTTCATTGTACTACAAGAGCGATTGGCGCGCGAACCCACATTCAGGTTTTTGAGTATTTTCGTCAAACTAATCAATTTCAAATTTAATAAATTTAATAAATAATTTAAATTTCAAAAATGCGAAAAAAACATTTATAATTTTTAAACTTGAGCATCTTAATAATTCTTGGAAATCCAAATTGTCAAATTTCCGAATCAAAATCTCTGATTCTTTCATCCCTCGAATTCCACAATATTCTAAACACAATTCAATCAAATCCAAGAAATTCTCGAATACCCATCCAAACCTTCACAGTTTCTAAATTAAAACCCCTTAATTCATCAAATTTCCGAAACCTCGACACCGAAAAATTTGAAAAACAATCCTATTTCACCCAATAAATACAAAATTACCGCTTTGTTGAGCTCCGAGTAAAAACTCGAGAGTCCAGTCAAAGAAATGCCAACGTATCCCGCGTACAACAAGAACGAGCTCAGCGTTCCGACGGTCAGCGTCTCGTCCGAGATCATGAAACCCCCGTAATACAAAACCGACAAAGCTATGAAGTTTCCGGAAAATCCCGCGGCTCCGAAAAAAAGTCCTCGGTAGAGGCTCTCCCTGTAGCAGACTCGCAGAAGGTCCTGGAGCTTGGATTCGTATCTGTCGATCTCGTTCAATTCTTGGCCGAAGAACTTGACGGTCCTGATGTTACCGATTTTTTCTTCGGCAGTCGTGTTCAGCGAGGCCAAGTTGTCCTGCACATGTTTCGATATGTTTTTAACGAAGCGGCCGTAAACTATGGCCATTCCTGTGACCGGGACAACCATGGAAAGTCCCACCGTCGCCAGTTGCGGTGACATGTAAAACATCATGGAAACTCCCGCGAGGCTCATTATGCCAGATCTGAGGCCGTCCGAGATGTTATTCGTTATGGCGTAGCTCACTATTTGCGTGTCGCCTGGAAAATTTGAGTTCGGTCAAGAGTTTTTCCTGCGTTTGGAGCGCAGGAAACGTTTGGAGCGCTGTACAGCAACTTGTTGTACGGAGTTAGATGTCATACGTGCTAAAACGTTTTTCGTAGAAACGTAGAAACGTCAACTAAATGATGTCGAATTTATAAAATTACAATTATATACATTATATACTATACTGTATTCAAATGACCTCGATTTGCCTTATTGATAACCACAATGTATCGCTATACATGAAAAAGTTCCTATATAAATTGATATGAATATATATTAGAAAGACATAATTACATTATGTGAGTGATTTTTATGCTGCTGCTCTTGGAGTAATTTTGGGGCCATCAAAGTTTTTGGGATTTTCGTGTTCTACAAAAATGTCGAAGATAATGTCTAATGAGTTTTGTTGATAGGGTCACTCGAAGCAAATGTAATTTTTTATAGAATGATCAATTTGACTCTTCTATATATAACATTCTCAAATGCATTAAAAAAGTCCTCATTATAATTTTTGTCGATTTAAAAATTAATAACCGCATTTTTACATTAAAACTCACAAAAACGTTATTTATCGTCCAGAAATGATTGCTTAAACAAATTCACCGTACGACTCAGTTCAGGTTTAGTTGTCAGGCTAAAGCTTCACAGACACTTTCGCAAAAGAATCAGCCTAATTCGATCAATATTGACTGAGATACGGCGATTTACAAATAGCGCCTCGAATTAATCGATCGCACATTCTACCGCGGAGAGCAGTGAGGCATCACCACCCTTGCCTACTAGGCAGCCCAGATGCGAGCGTAAGTCTGGTTGTCCGAGAGAACCGTTCAATTTCCGAATTTCTCAAAATTCCTAAAATCGTCAGAATCTTTCAGATTTCTAAAATTCTTGAAATTTTCAAATATTGAAAACAATTTTCGCAATTCCCAAATTCAAGATATTTTCAGACTTCTCGAAATTTCCAAAAATGTTTAAACTTTCGAAACATCCAAAATTTCCAAAATTACCGAAATGCTTGGGAGTTACAAAATATTCAGAAATTGTGCAATTTTCGGAAATTCCTTGCAGAATATTAAAAATATCATGAATTTCCGAAATTTCACGAGATTCCTTCAATTTATGAAATTCTCATAGTAAATAAATTTTCAAAATGGCAAAATTCTCAAAATTTTCACAATTCTCAACATTTTCAAAATCTATGATTCAAAAATTTTTTTCCAGTTTTTTAATTTATTTTTCTTTGAATTCTGAAATTTTAAAAATTTCCAGACTTTCGAAAACCTCACAATTTTCGAATTTCTCAAAATTTCTAAATTCTTTGAAATCTTCCGGATAACCGAAATTCTTGAAATTTTCAAAAATTGGACAAATTTTCATAGTTTCCAAATTTTCGATACTTTCAGAATTCGTGAAATTTCCAAAAATATAAAAACTTTAAAAATATTCAGAATTTTAAAAATTACCGGAATGCTTACAAGTTACAAAATATTCAGAAATTGTGCAATTTTTCGAAATTCCTTGAATATTAAAAATATCATGAATTTCCGAAATTTCACGAAGTTCCTCGAAATTTTGAAATTCTCATTATTAATCAATTTCCAAAATCAAATTACTTAAAATTCTGAAATTTCTATTTCAACATTTTCATAATCCGTAAATGTACAGTTTAGCATCGTTAGTCAAAAACATCTTCAAAAAATCTGTATTCCTCCAAAAATGTCTATTCATATTAAAAAATGGTCTCAGATTGCAGGAAAACAGTTTAAAAATTCTTATTACCCATTAATCTCCCCACAAGTTCCCCAGTACTGACTTTGTCGAACATCGCAGTTTCCTGTTTCAGTATCGAAGAATAAACTTGCTTCCTAAGTCTCTGCGTAATCCTGTACACAGAATTTGTCATCAGGTAGCTGCGCCCGAAATTGCATGCGCCTCCCAAAACCAGTATAGCCAACAAAACGACGCTAATATTTTCGATATTCTCCCGCATCTGATCCTTGTCCTCCGCACCTATAAGATCAATAACTTTCCCCACAAAAAAGGGAATCGCCATAGTCACAGAGGAAGACACGGTCAACAAAACTATAGCCCCACTCAACTTCCATTTTTCAGGTCGCGCCAGCAAAAACAACCTCTTGAATTCATCCGTACTTTTCCTCTTCTTCGTCGGCTCCGTCACGTATTTTCGGTATATTCCCGAAAGCGAATGTTTTTTACCCGGTTTTAATAATCCCGCGAGATTCGCGCGGCTGTGACATTTCTGGAAGTGGGTCAAAAATATTGTGCCTGACCTTTGGAGGAGTTTTCCCGTCAAGAAAATCATTTTCCGGCGATACAATTTTGCTTTGTTTTGGTTGCAGTCAGTGGCCTAACCTCTTCTGGGGGAAGTTTTTTCGTTTTGTTCGTCGTTACGAAAACTTTTATCGTCCTTAAGCATGATTTCGAAGTGTTGATTCGAATGGCCGTTTACGTAAGTCGTGGAATATTCATCGTGTTTATAAATGAAGGCACTTCCGTCATTTTTTGTTTTGGTTAGTCTTGGTTTACAAATTTTCAATTAAAACCAATTAAAACTGTCTCTTCAGTCTCATGCTGTCTCGTGCAGACTCGGGGGACCAGGGTTACCACTGTTCCCAGTAAATACACTGGCAATGGGCATGGATAATCCCCATGATGCTAGCGCGAAAATAAGGGAAAATTATTCGAAAAAACATCGTAATCGTTTGGATTTCGTTTGGAGAGTTTTGGAGTTCGCAAAAAAACGTTTGGACGTCAATAATTAATTAATAAATGAAAAATAAAAATTCGACCATTATGTTAGATCCAAAAAGTTGTAAATGTATTTAATTTGTAAATGGAGTAGACAGGGCGATTGGAAATCGTTTGGAGGT